>SNQJ01S0236243.1:3845-17682 GCA_010110895.2 Picea sitchensis
ATATTAAATGAATTCCACTAATAACACATAACTACATTCCCATTGGGTACCTCCCTAGGTACCCCATATTACCTCCCTAGGTATACTACAGAAAGAAAAGAAATAAAAGCTTTAAAACATTCCTGCAAAATGAAAAACTAGGTTCTACAACTAAACAATGGCTTTTAATATTTGCAAGTGAAAACTTTTTGAAATATAGTCCAAGATCCTAAAATTCAAAAAGTTTCCTAGAATGTACTTTTCATTTTACAATGAAAATGAAAACTACTAAACTTTCAAGGAAATAAAATAGAAGGAACTTTGGAAATGGAACTCTTTTATTTTGTAACAAACAACCTATGCTACAACTACCAAACAAAAATACATAACTAAATGCAACTACAATTTCTTTTATTTTTAATGCTTAGAAAAGAAAATCACAAGCAAATGATATTTTTTCATTTTTCAAAGCACAAATAAGGTAAATAGAAAATAAACCCAATACTAACACATACCCTAAGCCACTGCTTGAATGCGACAATTCATTGCAATCCACAGGAGGATCTAATGCTTATAAGTTCACCCTAAACCCTAAAAGAAAACAAAAGAAATAAAGAAACAATGAAGGTTCTTTAGAAAATGCAAGATAAGCTGAGTCTTTAACCTAAGAAAACAAAAACAACGGAGACCCTGAAGAGTTCAGGAAGGCCTGAGAAGCAAATAACTTCTTTCTAGGAAAGAAAAAGTCTTTTTTAAAACCCTTCCAAAACACAGATACGCGTGTTATGCATGAGAAACCTTCTTATGTATGTGGTTTGTATACTATGTAGAATGTGTATGTATGTGTGCTATACAGAGGACAAGGTGCACACACCTCTGTAAGTTTTCAAAAAAGAAAAAAAAATTGATAGAAAATTGGGCAAGTGAGGTTGGGAGGAACCTGGAAGGTGATCAGTGACCCAAACTAACTCAAAAAACTCAAAAAACTCAAAAAGAAACTAAAAAATCAAATCAAACCAAAATCTCCCACTAAGACCCTAGAGAAACTCCCTAATGGAGTCACCAATTCTACTATGGGGAAATTCCCTCTAAATTGGGTCTAAGAAATAGGAAGAGTGATAAATCTCTTAAAATACTGACTTGTCTTTAATCTACCCCAAAACCATCTAGACTAAGTGATAACAGAAAGAGAGAAGAGAGGGTTAATGAGTGCACCCTAAATCCTTATGGTTGATGTATACCTCTTCTTCTTGTTGTCGCCTCCTAGATCACAAATCTCCTCCCAAGGATGACCTCTAAGGCATTAAGAATACAATGCAACAATATATAAAATCTCTAATGATCACTTTAAAATTTTAAATATAAATATAAATGCTCAAATTAACAAGAACATATACACATAGGGTTTTGGGACAAAGATAATCTATTTTATTCAAATTCAAGATGAAAGGTTACAACCTTTGCTTGCGAACACCGCTCTACGAACCAAGTGTTGGCCCTTGACCAATTTTTGAGGATTCTTGGTCATGTTTGACCTATTTTTGGGACTTCAAGAGGATTTCGAAGGTGGTAGCGGAAGACGAAGCGGAGATCACAGGATCTCGGTCCCTTTGCCAACAAATGGTTCTGTTGCTGGAACTTGAAAATGTGATTGTTGGTAACTAAGGAAGAAGACGCTTTATGCAAATATCCGACCTGAAACTGTGGAACTGAGGGAAAGGGAGCTTTGTGAGAAGATATGAACAGAAAAAGATAAAACTCCATGCATAGAACGGATACCATAGTATGCATTAATACTTGATCTATGGAGCTCTGTGCCAAGAGGAAGGGTCATATCTGAAGAAAAGAGGTCAGATCTGAAGAAAAGAGGTAATATCTAGGAGCTTTGTGCCCTGATAAAGGTAAAAGTGAGACTAAAGAGGTAAGATATGTAAGCTTTGTGTTCTGTAGAAGTAATATAAGTGGAATTTTTTGTTTCTAGAGTATGGATCCAGGTATGGTTGATAGATTATGTCCTAGCTTGAAAACTAGGGCACTAATAGATGAACGAAGAGTTGATATAAGTAGATCTGATAACAATAGTGAAATATATGTTATACCTACACATAGAGAGAAAGTTTGGAGTAACAATTGGATGCAGGACCCTAGAAATAGTTTGTTGCAGGCTACTATGATGCTAGCACACAGTACAAGAAAGGTTGGGGATCATTTAAAAGAAAGAGAGGATTAACCCTTTGTTACAGTTGCATAAAATCGGGACATATTTCTAAGGAATTCCCTAGAAGGAGACCTAGTTGCCTGTGTTGCAATGCTATGGACCTTGAAGTATTGGATTTCCCTAGAATGATTTCTAAGGTTGAAAGGATGAATATGAGACAAGGAGACCATGAGGAAGGTCAAGCAACTGAAACCATGGTAGAACCCCAGAAAGAATCAGATAAAGCATTGCTACAAATGAAGGAAACCCTGAATAACCACCAACATGTTAGCTTATCAGAGATGTTCAAAAAAAAAGAATGCATAGAAGAAAGAATAGGAGACTTTTACATTGACTGTGTTCTAGATGAGGAAACACAGGTGAATATGATGACAGAAAGAACTTGGGAACTTTTAGGGAAGCTTTCTATGATTCCTTCATTGAGAGGTATAGGATTATTCAGAGGAAAACTGAAAACCCTATGTGGAAAGCTCACCCAGATATCTATGAATGCCAATAGAACTTCGACAAGGGAAGATTTTGAGATTGTTAAATTTACTGAGAACAATGCTCCATTTTCTATATAACTAGGAAAACCTTGGATTGAAAGAGATCAGACCAGAAGGAAGGAAGAATAAATATTAGAACAGAAGAAGAAAGAGTTAAAATATTTCATGACTAGGAGGATTGCACACTTTATTGAAGAACAAGAGAACAGATCGAAGCTATTTAAAACCAGAGATTGGGTTGTCGAAGCTGGAAGAACACTAGAAGACCCACATAAGACTGAAGTACTTATTCCATATACAAATGAAGTATTCCCCTGATTTCTAGGAAAGAATCTCAACAGTGCGAAGTTACTACGCGAAGAGGAGATAAGAATCAGAATGGAAAAAGTAATACCAAGATGAAAATCACTGGGAAAAAGGATAGAAAGCTAATTAAGAAGAGAGATAAGATTGAAAAGTTACAGAAGGTTCCAGAGGGAACTTCACAGAAGGAAAATTCACAAAATTGGAACTTCGTCGGGATATCATAATAGCGTCACATGGAACTTTGCCATGGAGAATAAATATAGCCATTGGGAAGAGTATAACCATTAGACTGATGCCCCAAATGGGTAGAAAGGAATTTATGATCAGAAATCTCGCCACCAAACCATTGGTACCACGCCATAACGGACATAATTGAGTTAATGAAGGCTTCTTTCCTGTTGGAGAGATTCGTTCCCAAGTTATCTATTTAACCCGTCACTCCATGCACCAAGAACACTTTTTCCAATCATTATTATCTGAGCTCATAGAATAGTTGATTTCTCACAGTGATCGTCGCTCTATTTCCATCCATCCCGTTGCATTGACTAGTTACTCTTCTAACTTGAGAGATTAAACCACGAGCGTGTATGTCCAAAGAACTTAGCATAGTCGAAGAGTCTATGAAGGAAGTACTCATTGACCTCATGACTGAGAGAGTCATTTCTGAGAGAGTAATGTCTATAGGTGTACAAGAGTCATCGACGAGAGGAGTACAAGCCTCTCCATTGATGTATCACAGGGCTGGACCATCCTGTCCATCAACAGAAAAGAGAACCAAACACAGAGGTGACCTAGCCAATGCAAAGCTGATCCCAAAAATATTGCCTGAATACATCCCTCCTCTGGCCGGTGCGATAAGTCGTGATAGTGTGCCAAGATATTTCGAGTACACTATGGTTACTGCGTACCCTTCGAAGGGGATACACGCAGTTCATGCGCAGCAGGAAAATATCACAACATTGAAGTTCAATGACTTCAACCTAAAAGATCGCAAGAACTATACCATGTTTTCCCCATACAAATACCTGACCAGGACAAAGGGGAATAAATCAAATATAATCCCCTAGCCATGGACAATGAACCTTGTGTAGTCCACCCTATTGGATGTAATGAAAATCCCACACTTTGGAAGACACCAGGAAGTCAACACCTGTGTCAAGCTACTGCTTTCATGTTACCATGGTGGCTACTTATGGCTAGACAGTCGTATCAAAATCGATCCAACATTGATCCATCGAATCACAAGGTTGAGTATGCAAGGACCTGATCCATAATATTTCTATCCAGGAAAAGCCACAGATCACGCACTAACACAGAAAATCAAGGATACATACGATGATGTTGAGAAGGGGACACGAGGCTACAAGGTATCTTCCATCCAGAACGATGCAGTGCACCTAGCATGCCAACTAATAGTTGGAAATATAGTAAGGAAGAGCAGACTTACACAGGTCACAGGATTTGTCGTTGACCTCGTGGGGATGTTTGTAGAAGGTTTACAGATGAACTGGGTGAATTAACTAGTCAATCAAATTGAACTAGACTGTTGCGAAGCATAGGATCAAGGCTATGAGTTTCACTTCAGCTGGCTCCTGATCCTCATCAAATTTGTTTCCTAGGAGATGCTAGAGGGTGCGCACTTCCCATATATCGAGCCATTTGAGCCGCTTGTTGTGAAGTTCACCACACTCTAGTATTTGAGTGATATGAACAAATAGTGGTAGTCGAACGTTTTTTTTCATTCATACTACCTTCAGCTGAAGAGAACCATCGAATTTGAACCTCGCATAACTCTAGACACCTTACAGAGATTCCGACCCCTAATGAAATTCAACATAGATCGGTATTTCATCTACATTACAATGCGAGTCGATGAACATAAGGAGCAGCTCCAGTCATACTTTAAACTCATGGAAGAGGACCTTGAGGAGATCACTAAGGACTAGTCTGTAGACCTCCTTATCCTCGCTGACCCTGTAGAGATTTATGACCCTGAACTGGACATCTTGGAGGCCACTCACAAAGAACAAAACACACCCAAAACCAACAGGAGGAAGAATACTGGAGAGGTCTAAGATTTAAGAAGTTCCTCAGGAAAGACTGCTTCAGTATCACCTGATCGAGGGGGTGATGATGAACTAGAAGAGATAAAAGGAACAGAATCTAAACAGAAGCAAGGGAAAGTAACACCGCCTAGAGATGAGGTTGACCCCTTGAAGAAGAGGAAGGTTTCTCCCCCAAAATCTTCTTTCCGGAAAAAATTGAGAGCCACCATGACCAAGATGTAGACTGTACTCACCACTGATGATTTTGACTTCATCATAACATCTCTAAACAACACTTCATTGGAAATCACAGAGAAAAAAGAAGCCAAGCAGGAGGAAATGTATGATAGAATTGAGGTTAAACTTTGACGGGTACAGGAGGCCCTTCAATCCAGTCGCACAGTCTCCACTACGCCCCTGTCATCGGGAGAACTAGAGCTGGGAGATGAGCCATCCCAACTCCACCGACTATAATATGCAACCGAAGCTCACCTTCGAAGAGCATAAGAAGAAACAAAACAAGCAAACTAGGCCTTGAAGAAAGTGAAATGCATGCTCGTAGAACAATTCCAAGTTGTGGAGTAGGAGAAGGTTGATCTCCAGGCAAAGTTTGATGAAGAAAAAGCACAGATGCAACAAGGAAAAGAACAGTTTCTCACAGAGCAATTCGAAGTGAAAGAAGTAGTCAACAGGGAACTTTGCTCTGTGATAGGCTTAGAGCCATAGGAAGAAGACCGAGTCATGGATCAAGTAGAGAATCTCACAGAAGCTATCCAGTAGCTACAACAAAGAATAACAGATTTAGAGATCCACACCATGCCCGACACGCTGCAGGAACTTAGGGATCAAAGAGAAGAAAATGCCCGAAGCACAGTTGAGAGAATAAAGGCCCTTGCCATGGAATGCAAGAAACTAAGTGATCACAGTGTCTATATGTATGAGCGACTCATTGAGAACCCAGAATTGAAGATGCTAGAGTCACAACTCCAAGAAGAGAAGCAGAAAGCAAAGACAATACAGGCGTAGTTGAAGCCCCTATCAGTTGTGGAAAGAATGAAGTGATCCTAGGAGTAGTGCACTGCCTAGCAACAGGTCCACACTATCAAGAGCAGAGTCACGGAAGTGACTCAGAGGCTCCAATCTACACAGGATGAAGCTTGCCAATTGTTCACAGAGATCGAAGGCCAAGGAGAATAACTAGAGCAGGTCGTCACTGCAGCTGAACAGTGCCTAGAGGGACCTGTCAACAAATCAGTCATCCATGAGTTCATTGAATAGGAGGTCATGGAACAACAACAAGTTGAAGTAGCATGAGCCAAGCTTGAGGCTTTTGAAGCAGAACTAATCAGATCAGAGTGACTCGGGACGATTCATAGGTGAGTGTTGGGGGCCTGTTGACCCTTGACCAAGTTTTGAGGATTCTTGGTCATGTTTGACCTATTTTTGGGACTTCAACAGGATGTCGAAGGCGATAGCGCAAGACAAAGAGGATATCACAAGATCTCGACCCCTTTTTAGGTATTTTTTGGTTTTTGGCTTATGTAACGAGTATGGGAATGTCGGCTCATGGGTTTACCCATGTTTAGGCCCGATTTTGTAATGTATAAATGAGTATCTAAGAAATGTAAGATGAGCCCGAGTGTAAGGGGTGATAAGTGCTAGTGTTTGATCTATGTGATCAATAGTTGTAAATGCTTTGTGCATACTATGTGAGGCTTGCAAGGCTAGTGCAAGTAACTGTAGAGACTCTATAAAGGCTTGGTGTTGTACCCTAGCTCAAAAAAGGTTCATCTAGTGAAGTGTGTGAAGATCTCCTATCTTCTGTGGAGTAGGATTTTGATGCTATGTGCCTGTAAGAAGCTTAACCAAAGATAATAAAGAAGAAAAGAGTTGGTGGACATAGCCCAAGGGTGGGGGTGAACCACGTACATGTTGTGTTTCTCTACTTTGTGCGATGTGTTGATGTGGTTATGTGTTTACTTGTTTAGTGCTTTAATATAAATGACTGATAGAGAGGTTTGTTGGTGATTTGTTCTTAATAATGTGGATGGATGTTAGATCTGACTTATGTAAGTATTATTAGTGCTTAAATACTTTAGATCTGAATAAATATTGTGATGCTCTGTAGTTTAGTGTTTATCTGCACTGAGAGTAGGATTAACTACATTGTAACTAAGAATTGGATATTGATGAATGTTAACTGCTAAGTGCTCTGTTAAGTGTTAGAATCACATATCTATGTCCCAGCTAAGGTTGTAGACATTTGAGTCCTGCAACCACCACTGCCTCTACCTCGGGTGAGACCTCATCTTCTTCGCTAGTGTTGCCGAAAGGGTCGGTAGTTAGGGTTTTGTTGGTGCGTTGTTGTAGCGTTGAACCCTAGGTCTACCCTTGTTCCAACACCAAGTTTGGGCTCCTCTGTCATGGATCCAAGTAAATAAATCCAACATAATATTCTCACAACCAACATACTATCAAGGGAAAGAGGAAGGGTTGCATAGGGAGAATGGCTGGAGGGGAAAGTTGAGAATAAAAACTCAGAGAAAGATGTAAATCTTGGGCAATGAGAGGGAAATGATTTTGGCCAAGTTTTCTTATTCTCTTGTTCATATGTCTAAATGACTCCCCAACACCTCGTTTTATATGAGAAAAAGATGGTTATTCGGTTTGGGAACAGGCTACAAGGGGTAAAATGGTTAGGAAACCCTCCATATCTCGTAAACTACACCGAAATACGTGCAATTTTATATTTTTTGCAACTTTTGGAGGTAAACATGGGATAACTAGCGTGCGACAAGCATGTGTATGCAGGCTAACTAGCATGCAACACACATGTGTACATAGTCTATTAGTGCAGCAGGGTGCGTACACTATCCAAAAAATGGTTTTTTATAAGGAATCTTCAATGGTATTTTTGGAAAAGTATGCAAATGGATGGACCAATGTCTTGGATGCTTAGATGTGGCATTTTTGGACTATAAAAATAACACACCAAAATGATACCTTTATTGAAATGGAAGCAATGTTCACTTTCCTCTTTGAGGGGGAAACATCCAACATAGGAATGCTTTATTACAATAATTTGCAATACAAAGCTTTCTCATTCCTCCTACTCTTATTTATACTAATTCTATCTTCTAAAGAACATTATGGATGGATATATTTCTAGAAGCAGGAGCTTCTATTAGGCCTTCTTACATTGACTTGTTCATATTTATTAAATAGGCCTTATTAACTAATGTCAGCCTTTATTACATGGAAAATATATTATTCTATCTATGTGAGAGGTTAGGGAGGTTAGGTCCCTACCATTCCCTCCCCCTTAAAAGGAGTCATGTCCTCAAGGCTTAAGATGAGGAAATTTCTACCGAATAATAGTCGGCTCCCAGGTGGCATCTTCTGGTGGAGTATCCTTCCATTGAACTAACACTTCCTGGATGGTGTGTTGATGGATATGAGGCTCTCGCTAGTACAGTATGGCTTGTGGCTACAAAAAATGGAACCTTTTTAATCTAAGTATGATAGAATGGCATGGAACTTGGTGTCAATCACTTTATTTAGGCAGGAGACATGAAAAACATGATGAGGCTTGGAGTTGTTGGGAAACGCTAACTGATAGGCCACTGGTCCCACACATTTTTTAATAGTATAAGGACCATAAAATTTGGGGGGAAGCTTTTGAAACTACTAATATTTGAGAAAATTTTGCTTGTACAGTTGTAGATGGAGAAACATTAGTCCCCTTCAGCAAATTGACATTAAGAACGACCCTGATCTACTTGTTGCTTCATGCGATTCTGAGCCATGACCAAATTTGTTTTTGAGATCATGGAGAATGGTCATGCGAGATGTAAGGTTGCATTCAACCTCCTGAACCTTGGATATTCCTGATATGTATGAAAGAATTGATGGTGTCTTCTATCTGTAGACTGCTTCAAAAGGAGTCATGTGAGTGGTTGTATGGTAAGTGGTGTTGTACCACCATTCAACTAAGGGTAACCATTGAACCCATTGATGTTTTCAGTCCGATGCAAAACACCTAAAATATGTTTCTAAACACTTTTTTACCACTTCTGTTTGGCCATCCGTCCAGGGATGATAGGTTTTACTAAGATGCAATTGGGTTCCCTTGATCCTGAATAATTCTTTCTGTTAGCACTCTATAAATTTCCTAGAGGTTGACAACAAAAGAAATCTACAAAAGGTAACTTTATCCAACCGCTTTCGAAGCTGGGATCTAGCCCTTCCAACTTCAGAGAGGGATCTCTCTATATAATTTAGCTATGTTTCCAATTTTAATTATTAGGCTAGGTAAAGAAATAGGTCGGTTTTGTTGTCAAAGTGTTTTTCGAATTGGTTGAGACAGTCTACACATCCATTGGGATATGGGGTCTGTGTTTTAATAAAATATGAAATCCGAACCAGAAACGAAAAGGAAAAACTTTCACAGGGAGAGATAATATAATCACTGGATTCTTTAATAGTATAAATGATGAATAGTAGAAAATGTGAGAAAGATAATTTCAACAAAGAAGCAGTTAAGAATTTCTTTATTGAAAACACCAGAAGATAAAACACTAAAATCTTTCGAGTCAAAAACAGGGTATACGAGATAAATCCTGCAACATTCGTTACTCTTAAATATTAGATTTAGAAAACAGTATGATAACAAAACGAGAATAACATTCAACTTAGATAGAAAAACATCACCAGCGAATACACACAAGAATCCTGTAAAAGTGCCTACTTTTATTAATGGAAGATCTCTTCAAAAATATTACAGTCTGATAGCGTCAGGGTGTGAAGATCAACAACCCCCAATACTTCAAAAGATGAAGTATTTATAACTCAAATTACAAACGATCTTGTCATTAATGATCAGGACGTGCTAAATCTATTTTTAGCCTAACTAACTTAACAAATTTCCTAAATCTAGGAACTACTTGATGATGTGGTGTAATTGCATGCTGATTTCTGGGTGGGTCGTTGATGAAGCCTCTGCACGACCTCATTTGACTGGACAAATGACTGGACTGGGACAGCTCATTTGCTACTCAATCAAATCACAGAGTTCCTCCCATCGGAGATGACTGGGCACGTTGACTTTGAGTATCCCTCGATACACTTCGTCCATTTCTGTGTACTTGGCGAAAGTAGGCTTGGTGAGGAAGATGTATCGAATCTCATGTTGGATACTGATGTCCCACTGAAGAGCATCTAGAAACGCCTTGCCAGTGATGCTCCCTTGAATTCCTGCAAACTTTGAACTGTCTTTAGCCACATCGGCCAATCTCTTCTTGTAGTCTGGGAGTGTCATCAATTTATCATTGATTACCTTCAGACCAGAAAGACCTTTCTTTTGTAGAGCCTCAATCTTACTAAAGAATCTTTGTACCCCTAGGTCCATGGCCTGAACCTTTTCTTCCAACTGAAGCATTAATCCTCTCTTGGTCAAAACTCTTTTGACCTCAAAGATGGTCTCTGTTCTGTCTTCAATTTTCAGCTCTTCTAGTTCTTCCCTGGTCTTAGAATTGAGGAACTTGATGATCTCGTTCGCCTGTGTTGGCATCTCTCCCAATTCTGATATGATCTTCTCAATGGCCTGCTTGCTTCTCTACACCAATTCATTCTTCTCAAACATTATCTGTATCATGGGCCATATCTCATTCATGGACTTGGTGGTGTCTGTCCATACACTTTCTTTAACCTTGGCCAAAGTCTTTCCTGCCACTGTTTGCTTCTGGAGTTGTTGTACCTCCTATTTGAGCTGCTCTGTCACTTGCTTTTCCTTGGAGAGGCTGGTAGGAAAGGAATATTTGAGTTCCTGAAGGTTCTCAATCTCTTTTTTGAGCCTGTTGATCTCTTTTTCCTGCAGGTTCATCTTTTCCATAGACTTAGCCAGGTCAGTTGTCTTCTCTTGGGATGTCAATGGAGTCGTGGATGAGACTTCTGTCACTGATGCTGTGCTCACTCATGAAATTGGAATAGCACTCAATGGAATGACTTCCATTGGCTTCAATTACTCTTTCTCTTTTAATAGTTTCTCCATCTCAGCATCCATTTCTTTAAGCTGTGCATTCTGCTCCATGAGTAGCTTATGCATTTCATCTTTCTCTCCTTCTTTCTCTGCTATCTCCTTCGCCTGTGAATCCTCTATGGGCAGGAGCTTCAATTGTTTCCTCAAGGAGGCTATGTCAGCATTCTTCTTCTTGATCATTTCCTCAGCTGCTTTCACATTTGAAGGATCGTAATCGATCTTGAGGACCAGTTCCTCCAAAGTCTTGATTCTGTTGTCCTTAGTAAAGGACGATATCTTCTTTAGCTTCAATTGTGTTTGAACATTGTTCAGGGACACTTGAAGTTTGGACGCAGTAGTGGAAGCATGCACCAGCATGTAAACGACCATTTCCCTTGTCTACTTGTGCAGATCCATCTGATCAACCAGATGCATGTCCTTCGTCTGGAATTCGAAGGTGGCCCTTTTATAGTCAATGATCACCTTGGGATTTGGTACCTATGCCTGGAGGAATGCCATATGCATTCTTCCCTTCTCGGTGTCGAATGTCGATAGCAACCTATGTTGCGCAGTTAACGTCTGCTTCCAGAACTGGGTGCAAGTACTGTTGGTCAGGGTCTGGTTCCTTTTCTTAATCAACTCATACTTTTAGAAGATACTCAGCTTCAGTCCCACCTTACCTAGCTAGGTGGTCAATGGAGAATCTGTAGATTTTTTCGACAATGCTGAGGTTAGGACCTTATGGAGACTCAAACCGAAGGGTGGAATACCAACTTTGGTCACTGTAGTAGACGAGACTTTTTTTTCCCGGTCGGGCCAGGAACTGCAAAAGTCTTAGGCCTCTTGGTATGTAGCTGGAATTCTTCAGACGATACCTCAGTGACAGGTGGAGATAAATCTTGCCTAGGCCTCTTCTCCTTCGGGACCTGTGGCGTGGTCCTTTGTGACATAGTGGCTGGGGAATCCTGTTGTTCTACTTCGACCAATGTGTTAGGCTCCCACACTGTCTGATTTGCAAATTTTTCAACTTCAGGCCTAGCTTCATGAACATATGGGATGTTCTTGTTTTTCACCCTCATATCGGAGATGATCCCACATGGATCGTAATGCCTTGGGAAGCTCATACAAAACTTCATTTCCCTCAGCCTCCTGTCTGCTTCTTCCCTAGTGCCACGATTGTTGCAAATGAAGGAGCCAATCTGCCCCTTGATTCTAAGTTGTTGTTTTTTCTTCAGTGACACAAAATGGATATCATCAGAATTTATTATCTGCCTAATATATTCCAAAGAAAAAATTCTGACAAGCAAATACTTGGGAAGCTTATACGGTGCCAACTCGCACCCGTATACTCTGATCTTGGTATAATCTTGGTACAAATACCAATCCCCTATATTTGTGTTATCTGAGAGGTGTAGGATCCTCTAAAATTCATCGTTTATCCGAGGATCGGGCCTGCCGCTTAGCATACTTACCACAGGGTGGTAGAATTGATCAATGAACTCCTTGAAACTAAACTCTGTGGAGTTTTGCTTGAGCAAAGAGGTCCATGTTGTCACTGCCTGGGGTCTACCCTCTCCATCCATCTTCTGCATGGAAAAAATGAATTTGTCTGCTTGGAAGAAGACAAACAAGTACACCAGTATGGATGATTATCGGAGCATGCCTTTCGTGGTGAAATTCATGAAATGTTCGTGAATATTGTTCACCAGGAATGTGCTGAAGTCAAACTGGGTGGTGGGATTTTCATCGGTAGAGAAGATGGATAGAAAACCCAGAATGGGTTCATCTACCCACTGCTTAGAATAGTATCCTAACAAATCACAAAGGGATGAGATGATCTAGTTTCCTTTAGTCGAGAACATCGATGAAGGATAAGGAGGATTTGTGGAGGGAAATTGAGCGGATGGGGGAAGGAAAAGCTCGAATATTTGAGCTCTTTGGGGGGAAGTCATTTTCTAGTATAATTCTGTAAGAATTTCCAGATTGAAGGGTGACACAGAGTCAGCTCGAGGGATTTGCATCATTTAGTCTATGAATTCAGGCATGATGAGGAACAGGATCTCTTTGGACGAGGATACAATGGCTCTTTGCTCGATAATGTAGTGGGCTTGGCACTTGAGGGCAAATTATGGGAAAGGGTCAATCTGAGGGAAGAGGTAAAGGGGTAAATTGGACTCCTAGAATCTAATTTCATCGCTCTGGTCCAGGAAGACTTCCTTGAGCCATGACTGAAGGTCTGTGAAATCAAAATCGCACTTTGTATCTACAATTAAGCAGTCTTTGTCGACCAATGGGATCCTGTCAAGGTCAACAGGAGGTGGGAGAAACAAATTCTCCTCTCCTTCTGCTTGTTTGGGCTTTGGCACCATTTCTGCAATAGTACCTGCAAGACAAACAATGTTAGTGGGGGTGACTGACTGTGGATGAGGGAAACTGACTATAACGGAGGAGTAAACGGTGTAAAAAACTCTCTGGTGCGATGAGTGGTAAATGGTGAGAAAAGGGAGAATGAGGGTATTTTTGACTAAACGGGTGTCCGTTGGGCATGGGAGACAGGTCAACTAGATAAAAAATAGGTTATCTAGTAATAAATGGCCAATGGATCATTTGGAATGTGAGATGGCAGGTGATGGTAACTGGGGGAATACAG
The DNA here is from genome assembly GCA_010110895.2 of Picea sitchensis. NCBI lineage: Eukaryota > Viridiplantae > Streptophyta > Pinopsida > Pinales > Pinaceae > Picea > Picea sitchensis. The sequence continues at coordinate 17,548 of SNQJ01S0236243.1, forward strand.
ACAGGTGACGTGGCAGTGATCGACTAGGATAAAAGTCATGGTGATGGGGCTTGCTGTGAGTGACTGAGGGGAAAGGACTGACAGAAGTTTATGGGACGTGACCCTTTTCAGAAAGGTGGACAATGACGTCAAGAT
>SNQJ01S0236245.1:0-13754 GCA_010110895.2 Picea sitchensis
TAATCGAAGAAATAGTTCCAGTATTTGAAGACAACCAGAACAACCATGATTCATATACAGTATGAGATGTAGGGGGAGAAATCCCCTTATTTAAAATTTGAGTGGCAGTTGGTGCAGTACATTAATCGAGCCATGGAGACATGACTACAATAGCAGATAGAGTTACCTCCATGAAAGAAGAAGAACTATTTTCAGTATCAATTATTTGGCCACTCTCAATTTCAGATAAAGTTGTTGCCGTAATAGAGTAGAGGAACTACTCTCAGAGTTCAACAGCTATAGTGATTCTCAGCTTTAGAGAAGCTGCAGGTGCAGAGTCCCAGTCCTAGAGGAACAGTTGCAGAGAGAGTAGAAGACATACTTTCAGACAGTGAGACAGATAGTGCTTTGTAAAAAGCACATAGAGCTAGCAGATGATTGTGCATACTAAGTTGAAGCTGAGCAAGTGTACTAGGTTGGTACAATGAGATGTGAAAATTTGGTTTAAAGTTGAAGATAGAAGACTCATGTCTGGAAGTTGAAGCAAGCTCTAAGAGCTTGGTATGGCAGGATTGATAGTTTCCTGAAGAGTTTGGGATTTACCAAGAGTAAAGTTGATCCCAATCTTTACTTCAAGATTGTGGGTGATGGACTAGTTATATTGCTGCTATATATGGATGACTTATTCTTAACAGGAGATGAAAAGCTCATCACAGATTGCTAGACGAAGCTTTCTGCAGAATTTGAGATGAAAGACCTAAGCCTGATGCATTATTTCTTAGGTCCCGAAGATTGGCAGAGCCCAGAGAAGATCTTCCTTAACCAAGGGAAGTATGCAGTTGAAATACTAAAGAGGTTTGAAATGTTGTAAAGCCATGAACACACCCATGGAAACAAATTTGAAGCTCATGGTTGATACTTCATCAGAATTGGTTGATGCTACTCTGTACAGCCAGATTATCGGTTCGTTGATGTATCTGACGAATACCAGGCCAGATATATGTTTTGCTGTGAACACCTTGAGTCAGTATTTGGTAGAGCCCAGACGTGTTCACCTTGTAGCTACAAAACATGTGATGAGATACCTTAAGGGTATGTTGGAATATGGTCTCTGCTATTCTGGAAATCATGACTTCATACTGGTTGGTTATACTGATTCAGATTGGGCTGGAAGTGTTTTTAATAGAAAGAACACTTTAGGATGTTGTTTCAGTATGGGGTTATCCATGACTTCATGGCAGAGCAGGAAGAAATCCAGTATTGCTCTCAGCACGGCAGAAGCGGAATACATTGCAACATGTTCCACCAGTTGTGAAGCCATATGGCTTCAGAAGTTGTTGACAGGTCTATTCAATCTGGAGATGGAAGCAGCCGTGATTCTATGTAATAACCAGAGTTGCATAAAGATGACGGAGAACCATGTGTTCCATGACAAGTCGAAGCACATAGAAATCCGGTATCACTACATTCGTGATATGGTGCAGAGGGGAGCTGTAAAGCTCCAATATGTTGGCACAGATGAGCAGGTTGCAGATGTGTTGACTAAGCCTCTATCTCGTGTAAAGTTTGAATACTTTCGAGACAAGCTTGGTATAGTTCGAAAGGACCTCCCTCGAAAGGGGGAGTGATGCTGATGATACTATGGTATCCTGACCAACAACGGGTAGCTCAGTTAGGATTTTATATCCTAGAGGACTGATCATCCCTGGACAGATCCCGAAGGTCCGGTAAGGACGGTTTGTCAGAGTACCTGTGCATGTATATGCCAGCTGTGGTCAATAGTGGTAGCTCCGTTAGGATTTTTATAATCCTAAGGAACCTTATTATTCCTGGGCAGATCCCGAAGGTCTGGTAAGGACGGTCTATAGCTCCGTTAGGATTTTATATCCTAGGGAATCTTATGATTCCTGGGCAGATCCCTAGGGACTGTCAGAGTACCGCAAAATGTTGTTGTTACACCTGCCACATTCTGTTTCTATATGATGATGATGATGTTATTTCAACCTCGTGTTGATGATGTTGTTGTTCCAGCCTTGTTTTGTTGATGATGTTGTTATCTCAACCTCGTGTTGATGATGTTGTTATCTCAACCTTGTGTTGATGATGTTGTTGTCTCAACCTTGTGCTGTTGATGTTGCTCCAGCCTCGTGCTGTTGATGTTGGTGTACTAGCCTCGTGCTGTTGATGTTGGTGTACCAACCTCGTGTTGGGGATATTATTATTCTAGCTTCATGCTATTGATGATGATGCTACTTCAGCTTCATGCTGAAGATGATGATGATATTGCTACTTCAGCTTCATGCTGAAGATGTTGATGATGATGTATCGGTCTTGAATTGATTGATGATGTTGTATTAATGTTATACTAATTGATGTTGATGCAGAGAATGATGATGATGATGCCATTCCAGCTGCATGCTGTGAATGATGATGATGATGCTATTCCAGCTCCATGCTGTGAATGATGATGATGATACTATTTCAGCTCCATGCTGTGAACGATGATGTTATTGATGATGAGAAAAACTTTCGATGATTTATAGATGTGCCAGTCAGTGTTCCAGATGTTGATGATGTTGCATCCCTCTCTCTCCTGATGATGTATTGTAGAATACCCTTCTTGTTAAGGGGGAGTGTTGAAATATTGAAACTGCGAAGAATATTCTAATTATAATTGAGTTATTATCATGTAGATCAATCCCCTTTTGTGGATTGATCATATCGGGACTTATGTATGACCAAATCCCCTTTTGTGGATTGGTCAAACCCTAGTCAAATGATGCTAATTGAGAAGTCGGACCCTAGGGCTAATTAAAGTGGTTTTAGCCACTAGATGAAGAAGTTGGCCCTGCTTGATGAAAAGACACAACCGTAGCGCTCCTCAGCTAGTATAAATAAGAGAGGCTAGCGCCTCCTTCTCACACTCACTCAGTCACTCATCTAGTGCACAAGTTTTGGATATAGTTGTAGTTTCCAAAAGAAGGAGAGCGAGGCGCATTGCTCAGTCTTGGATATTCTTGGTGGTTTGGTCTTTTATCTTGGCATTGTATTGGAAATCTATATTAAGGAAGTTTTTGCTGGGTTTTCTCCCCCATGAGGTTTTCCCAGGATAAAATGTTGTGTACCTTGTGATTGTGTTTCTCTCAATGTTCCTGCTTATGCTATTATTGTCTAGTAATTGAAAAGAACTTAATAGCAACTCTAAAATTAACATGGTATCAGAGCTAAACTCTGCCACACTCGCTGCGATATACTCTGCCTCTGTTATACTAAGTGCCATTGATGTCTGCTTCTTGCTCAACCATGAGATCATACCTGATCCCAAACTGAAACAACATCCGAATGTGTTTTTCTAGTCCACTGCACTCCCTTCCCAGTCAAAATCTGTATAACCTTGCAGCTTCACATCTCCATCTGAGACATATCTCAATCCATATCCAATCGTACCACGTAGGTACCTCAACATATGTTTTGCTGCCATCCAATGTACATGTCTAGGTTCAACCATGTACCGACTCAAGGTGTTTACTGCAAAATATATGTCTGGCCTGGTATTAACCAGGTACATCAAGGATCCAATCAGCGGTCTGTACATTGTGGGATCTGTTATCGCACAGTTTGTAGTTAGGGTAAAAGACGGATGAAGAAGGGCAAACTGGCGTAACTGAGACTATCCCACACTGTCACCTCAATGGGATAGCTCTTTTTGTTTAGGGAGGTAAGGCCCAGGGGAGACGTCCCTGATGACCTGGGGTTTTGAGAAGGCAAAAAGCTTAAAGGCTAAGTGATAATTTCTCCCTCACAAGTCACCACCGATCAGAAAGTCTCGGCTAATCAGCTAATAAAGATAAGTAATAACCAAAGAGTGTACCTGCCCGAGACAAAGCAACAAAGAAACTATACATATGCAAGCTCACTTGCTGGTTAGTACTTCATATAATCAATGAATTTCTGATAATAAGCAATTGAGCAGTAATATTGATGAAGTAAATCAATAATGTATAATGACAATGATTACAATATATCACTTCACAATAAATGCTAATGACAATCAATGTAACAATATCAATACTTAGAAACAACGCCTTAGCCAATGATTCAATTGCTTTAAAAGCACAATAAATGCTGCATGAATATGTTTATAGCATAAGTAAATGATAACAACAATAGGGTTAGTAAGATTAGTCTAAGCTGGGGTTAGTAATTGTTCAAAGTATTTGGTTGTTTGAAGTTGTGATCAAGCCACTCAAGTAATAAGGTCTTAGATCAATGTGTTACTAGGGCATATGGAGTCAAAAGAGGCTGCAAAGGTTGAAGGGCTGAGATGATAATGAAAAGACCAAAGAGAAGAGGGTTAAATGTTGAGGTGTTGCTAGAGCAAGGATTCAACAATGAAACCTTAGGGGAGAGAGGCTCACTAAGGTGTATAAACCCTAGGCCTTAATGCTCTCTCCTCCTTTAGCTCAATGGCAATAATAAAAATGGCTAGCTTGAGTAAGAGTTTATAGGGCTAAAGACAAGAGAGTTAGAAGGTGAAGTGTTGCTAAGGCAAGGCTTCACCAAACAAACCCTAGGGGAAAACGACTCATCAAGTTGTAGAAACCTTAGGCCTTGATGCATTTTCCTCCTTCTTAGCTCAATAACAAGTAAAAACGGCTAGCTAGAAGAGTATGGATAGAGTGTTGCTATGGCAAGGCTCTATCTTACTTCAACAAATCAAAATAGCTCTTAACTTGGTAGGGACATGAGACAAGGACCTTAGCATGTGCTTGTCACCTAGGGTTTTAATTCAACAAATCATAATAACAAATGCAAGTAAACAAAACTATAACCATTCAATTAAGAAGTGTTGAATAAATTCACTTACATAAACCATACATTCAAGTAGCCAAACCCTAGTTGTAAACCTTCCACCAAGAAGAAGTGCCAAAAATGCCAAGAAAAGTCTTCCTTCAACAAGTGCACCTCACTATTTCAGCCAAAACCCTAGAATAGGGCGCAAATTCCAGACCTCACTAATGTGTGAGTGAAAGATGATCAAAATATGAAGGTAAAAACCCTCAATATATAGCATACCAATGACCTTTATTAAAATTTAGGTCATCAAAAGGCTGACAAGGCCAAAATACACAATAATACTGTTTTACATTAAATTGTCATAAATGAAACCCTAATCAAGCAAAAGCAAGACGTCATGCCCCTTCTAGGGTGACGTTAGCCCTTTCTAGAGCAAATGCAGCCTCTTGGAGCAAAATGTTAGCCCTCCTTGGGCTTCTCCAACCTGCCACAAGTGCCAAACTGCCATGACTGACTCCCAAAACGTCCATGAAGCTGGATGATGTCATGAGCCTCCTGGGTGACGTCCTGGGCCTTCCAAGGCCAACGTTCCAATGAAGAGGGCACAACCCTCCTAGGTAAGGCTTTGCCAGGGTGCCTCTGTGGAACGTCCTTCTCTTCTCCAGTGAAAACCCCTCTGTCCTGTCTCTGCCCCCTGCTGGGGTCTCAACATCCATCTGGTGGGCTATTCAGCCCCATGGAGGTCCGAACTAATCATCTCCCCATGTGTACCTGTCCAGTGTGGTACCTGTCCATCGGGCATGATCCTGCACATCAACAACTACGCCCTCCATGGGCTCATAAGTCACAGGGATCATAGCAATGTCAATCACATCTCATCATCAACATTATTAGACATGTGCATAAAACCCCTTTTACCCCAGTCAAGTGCTCAAAGACATTATACAAATCTGCAATACAAGTTTGGAGGAGGTGACAGGGCGTCCTATTGGGCTAGTGTCTACTGGAAAAGGGATGTTTCCAGAAGAGATTAAATCCAAGTCATGTAAATGGGTGAGGTGGATAAGGGATGTCCTGACAAGGGGTGCAGTGAAAGCAGGGAAATGCAGGGCTTACCTGTGGGTGCCTTTGTAGAAGGCGAGCTACACCTGTCCTGGATGCAAATGTTTCCAAGCCCATTCATGCCTTTTATTCTTATTCTTTATTGCTTTTTCTTCAAGAAGCTAATCAGGGGACACTGCCCTGGCGTGGTGACCAGTGGTGGCAATGTTACCCACAAGCACTTTCACAGAAATGAGAAGGCTGGCTTGTGATGAGACCCCCTTTCTCTTGGCCATGCAACCAAGAGCCACTACCCTGGCGTGGTAACCTGCTGCTAGTAGTGTCATACTGCTAGGTACCCATGGACCTAATAGGCTGGCTCGTGATGAGACCCCCTATCCTCTGTGTAATGTCCCCCACCTCTTGATAAAGAGGTGATGAGGAGACTCAGTGGCCTGGGCATCCCCACTAGTTCATAGTCTCACACTGAGGGTGAAAGTCAACTAGACTAAGGTTATATTCTTAATTTGACTTAAAGAAAAAGGTTAAAAGGAGTAAAAGATAACTCAATAAAAGAATAGAAGTTAACCCTGGGAATTAATCTAACTCAACAGAGGAATAGAAGGAAAAGTATAAATAGAAGGCTGGGGTGCACCTATTATTCATTCTGGATTTGGTATATTGCTTGTTATTGCTCTTGAGCATACAGTTTGGGGGTTTTGCTGTACAAACCCTTGTGAGCAACTCAGTGGTGAAAGACCCACTCACCTTGTTCCACAGCTTGGTCTCGGGGATGAAAGATTCCTCCACACCATTCTACACTCAGCATATTTCCACCTAGCGATTCAGAAGATAGCAGGGCCGTACTGTTCTTGAGTTTCCTGCAAGGGCGCACCATCTTCTAGAGAAGGGTTCGATCCAGCTGATCAGGAGAGCCTTTGGCCATTCCGTCAGTTGGGTTTTACTTGCAGGGGCCCAACCATCATTTTGAAGGTTTTTCTGGAGAGTTATCACTATTAGATATTTAGCTTCAGATTAGGACGACTTGGAGACAAAGGGACGTCCTATGATCCAGTAAATCTCAGATCTAGAGAGCTTCACCTAGAATTTGAGTCTGAAACTTATCCTACAGGGTTCTCATAGCCCGATCTACATTCCTGGGAAGTTTCAGGGCATTTGGAGACTTCTCTCATCAGGGCCGGGCTGCCTGGGGTTCCAGGCATCCAGGAGGGCGCAACTTCATTAGAGGATTCAGAGTTTGGAGGAGTTTGCCTTAGCCTTTCGGCTTGAGATTTCAGGAGGGGGTTCCTATCACCCAGATCTATCAGTTGACAGAGTTTGGGCTCATTTGGAGTCTTCTTACAGTTGGGCCGAGTTATTGAGGGTTTCAGCCTTCTATTGGAGCGTGGCATCTTCCAGCTTGAGGAGTTGGCATCCAGATCGACTTGTATTAGTCTTCATCTATCATTCAGCCTTTGGGGGCGTATTTTGTATTGGCGGGAGCATTTTGTAGCAGCTCATACTTATTATCTATCTGGCCATCTGAGGATTATTCCAGATCGGCTATCTATTGTATATGATTCATGCTTCTATAATAAAGGTCAGATCTATGCTTGTGTTTTCGATATCTTGAATGTATTGTGATCTTGCATGTGTTGGACAAATCTTGTATAAACACCACTTAATAACTGGACAACTTCATTATTCACCTGCACATCAAAACACAACAAAGGTAGTTAGTGGTTTCAAGCGAAAAAATTGGCTTGGGATCATTACACTCTGACTAGGTCTTGTTTTATTTTTTTTATGGGTCCCTCTTGTTTCTTGCTGAGAAGCTTTTTACTGCTTTCTCGGGGATCCTTGGGCGAAGCATCTCGAGGTTTTATTTTTAGGCTTTTATCTTTTGCCAGCTTGCTTTTACCTTCTGGGCCTTTAGACCCTTCTTCCCACAAGGTAAGGTGCAACCCTTAAATGATTGGCCAACCCAATGCCCAGACAAATGTAATGGGATGGATGAGCGGGAAGCAAGATGAAAAAGTGGTAATGTGACGGGAGCGGACGATGACTTTTTAGAAATCCCCCAGTGGCAACTCAAATCCTATGGGCACAGGCTTACTAGGGCATCCTGTCATTCCCCCCAGACATGGTCAAGTGGACAAGTATAAGATCCAAGCATTTGTTAGAAACAAAAGGAATTAAATGCACATATTCAAAGGTTTTGAGGATCAAAATGACACATACCATGATACCCAGACTCATTACCTCATGGAGTAAGAACCATCTCTGATACAGGACCAAGACGAAGGTGATGGATGCTGCTGACAAAGTGGAGGCGCTGAAAGGGAGAAAAGATGGGCCCTCCAGGGCCATGCTCAAGTTGATCTAGCTCTCGTTACTCCATGTCTAGGACCTGTGGGCCTCGAGACATAATCTCCTAGTTATCCCTAAAAGTGGGGGATAACATGATCCACCAAATCTGAAGATGAATCACTCAGGAGCTTCAGATTTATCATCATAGGTGTGGCCATGGACTTGCAGTCGATCATCCCGAATCTCTGCAGGATCTCAACAATATATTTCCCTTGGCTAAGGAAAATCTCATCTGGTCTTTGCCACACCACTAATCCCGAGAAATAATGCATCAGACCTAGATCCTTCACCTCGAACTCTGAGGTGAGCTCCCTCTTGCACCCAACTATGAGCTTCTCATCTCCTGTTAGAAACAGGTCATCCACATATAGATCAAAGATCAACGGGCAACCATTCTCAACCTTGTAGTAAAGGTTGGGATCCCCATCACTCTTGGTAAACCCCAATCTCATCAGGTAGCTATCTATCCTGACATACCATGCCCTTGGTGTCTGCTTTAGTCCGTACAAAGCCTTCTTCAATTTGTGCACATGGGACTCCTTCCCATGAATCACAAACCCTTGTGTCTGCTCTATGTACACTTCTTCCTCGATTACACCATTCAAGAAAGCAGTCTTGACATCCATCTGGTGTAATTTCCATCTCATCGCGGAAGCAATTGCAATAATCGATTTGATGGAAGTGTACTTTGCTATTGGAGCAAACGTCTCATCATAGTCTTCTCCCTCTTTCTGGGATAAACCTCTAGCTAAATCTTGCTTTGTACTTCTCTATGCTGCCGTTTGCAACATGCTTGATCTTGTAACCCACTTGGAAGTCACTGCCGATTTCCCTTTTGGTCTCAGAACCACTTCCCACACGTCATTCTTCATGATGGACTGATACTCCATCATGGCATCCTTCCATTCTTGCTTCTTAGCAGCTTCTTCAAAGGTGGAAGGTTCTGAATCAATGATTCTGCTCATCAACACCACATAGCTGGAAAACTTGTGTGGGCTCTTGCTCTCTCTAAAAGAGCCTTTGGGAACTGCATGTCCTTCAACTTCCTGCAAGGTGTTCTGGAGCCAAGCTGGTCTCTTCTTGGTGACTGCAGCTTCCTTGGGTGGATCAACATGTCTCTCTAATTCTACCATCTCATTCTGAACTTTTGAAATTACTTCCTCTGGTGTAGAGTCTACCATGAATGTGTCCCATGGAGCCTCCTGCTCCTCTCGGTCCTCATCCATGTGAGACTCCCTTGATCTTCTGAAGGCTTCCTCTTCATCAAATGTTACATCCCGGCTGGTCTCAATCTGTCTCTGCCCGGGAATGTATATTCTGTAAGCCTTCGAAGTCTCACTGTATCTAACAAAGGTGCCCTTCTAACCCGAAGGTTCCAACTTCGTTCTCTTTTCCTTTGGAACATGTATAAACACTGGACAACCAAAAATCCTCAAGTGACTGACTTCTGGTTTCTTTCCAGTGAACACCTCTTCAGGTGTCTTGTTCCTCAATATCTTCTGAGGACTTCTATTCTGAACATACACAACTGTACTGGATTCTTCCGCCCATAAATGCGTGGGTAAGCCCTGGTCATGTATCATTGCTTTTGCTACTTCTACAATGGATCTATTCTTTCTTTCTACAACCCCATTCTGTTGGGTGTTGTATGGAGTTGTTAGCTCCCTCTTAATTCATGCTTCTCTGCAAAAGTCTTTAAACTCTTTTGAGGTGTACTCACCTCCATTATCAGATCTCAAGACTTTAATCTTCCTTTCAGAGAGATTTTCAACTAAAGCCTTGAATTCCTGAAATTTGTTGAAGACTTCATCTTTCGCTTTCAAGTAGATCCATGTCTTTCGAGAATAGTCATCTATGAATAAGATATAGTATACAAAGTTGCCTAAGGATGGCACCGTCATCTGTCTGCATACATCGGAGTGTATGATGTCCAAGATCCCCTTGGACCTCCTGTCACTGCTAGTAAAGCTTCCCTTGACATTCTTGCCAAGTGCGCAACCTTTGCATGCTCCATCATGTTCTACCTAAATGTCTAGTAGACCTGTAACCATCTTGCTCAATATTGGTAGCGCTCTATAGTTTATGTGAGCAAGTCTTCAGTGCCATAGCTCACTAGAGCTCACACTGTTATGTACAAGGGCTTGTTCTTGGTGTTCCTTCAGTTCATACAATCCTCCCTCTCAGACACCAATCACGATAGCTTTATCTATGCTTGAATTCTTGGGCCATAAGAGAACTTGGCCATCCACAAAAGCTACCCAAAAACCTTTATCTTCTAAAGCAAAGATGGAAAGTAGATTCTTTTTCAAGCCTTGTACAAACAAAATATCTTTAATTGAAAGAGGGTTACCCGAGTCAAGTTGTAGGGAGGCTTCTCCAACGCCTTTGACTGCATGTCTGGAATCATCCCCAAGCTCCACTTGAAGGGATGAACTCTTTTCTGTTAAGTTTGAAAGAGAATTTCTGAATCTGGTCATGTGCTTGGAAGCACCGTTATCTATAAGCCAAGTATCACTCCTTTGAGTGATAGTTCCTGTGAGTGCTGAGACAAATACAAATTCTTCATCCTTTGACTTGTGCTCTTCAACTTTCGCTGCATGTGCATGGTGCTTCTTCTTTCCCTTTTCATGTCTAAGAGGACATTGTGCGGCATAATGTCCCATCTTCTTGCAGTTGTAGCATCTGATCCTTGATGCATCCTTCTTGTAGTGTGGTTTCTTAGACTTCTTCGGACTGCCTTCTTCCCTTTCTTTCCTTTTCTTCACTTGAGCCGCAAGGGCTTGATTTTCATCATCATTTGTCTTTTGTGACTTGGATATTAATCTGGATTCCTCTTGGGTACAATCTAACCATAACTTGTTAAACTTGGGCAATTTGCTTCTAGCGAAAATACCTTGAACGAATGGATCCCAAGAGGAAGGAAATCCATTTAGTGTAGTAGTCACAAGCTCAACGTCATCTACTGGGTCTCCAATAGTTGCTAACTGGTCCTTGATCTACGAGATCCTCATAAAATAATTGGCAACTGTTTCTGAATTGTTCATTGTCACGTTTCTGAGTTGATGCCTTAGAGTAAGCTTCCGATTGGTATTCTTACTTTCATAAAGTCTGGTTAGGGCATCAAACATTTCCTTTGGTTACTTCAGTTTTGATACATTAGGTATCAGATGGTCTTTTATTGAGTCTGTTAATATTCTCTTGGCCTTGACTTTATTCTTCCTGAACTTTGCTTTGGCTTCTTCATCTTCAGGTTCTGGAAGTACCTACTTGACATAATCCAATAACTCATTCTCTTCTAGAATGAGAAGAACTCTATGCTTCTAGGTTATGAAGTTATCTGCTCCATCCAATCTATCTTCAACTGTCATACTGGTTGACATTTTCGTCAGTAGAAACCCTAGATCTGAGAAATTTCAAATTTTTGATCTTTCATGGAACTGCAACCAGAGTGTTGCAGGGGGTGCGCTAGGGTAGGGCGAACTACTTTGTGGTGAAAATAGTTCCAAAGCCTTGGAACTAGTGCTCAACGAACTTGACAAAGTATTCTAGTGCAGCGGCAAGGTGCTGCTGCAAACGATCTTCCTTCTAGTGGTCAAACTGTTATCAAGGTAACCAACTTTGATCCCATGTTGGATTTTCTTTATTTACAGAGCAGTAGAGTTACCAATGTTCTTTTACTTCTTTAACATTAACAGATATATCATGTACTGAACAATAATAACAACATAAACAAGAGACAAAAGAACACAAGAGATTTGTCCTGGGAAAACCTCAAATGGGGGAAAAACCTAGCCAACCTTTCTTAGATAGATTCCGTCCACAATAGTCCAACCATGCACCAGCTCTCAAGAGCAACAGACAAGAAAGAAACCCTAGCACTAGGCTAGCGCATAAGCTAGTGCTACTAGCTGCAACAACAACACCATACAACTAGAGCGCACCTCCTCAGAGATATAGCGCACAAGAGAAAACCACCACCAAGAATAACCAAGAACCTCAGACTGCGTCTTCTTCTCCTTTTTAGACTTGCGCTTCCTTCTTCAATGAGTGAGTGAGTGTGTGTGTGTCCAAATGAGCTAGACATCTCCCTTATTTATAGTCTTCAAGTCACCTAGTTGGGTCGACTTCTTCTTTGGGGATCTTAATTTCACTTTATTCTTTTTCCTTGTGGGCCGACTTCTCTTTTAGGGTATTCTTCCGCTGTTCAATGGTCTTCCTGGACTTCCAGAATCTTCTTTTCTTCTAAGAAAGGTTGTCTAGAGGAAAGTTCCTCTCGCAGCTACCAAAACATCAATAAGGACTAGGGCATAGAAGTTGACCACCAAGGTGAAACAAGGCAACTGACACAATTTCCCAAGCCAGTGATGCATTATCCAATTTCAACCAAAGATCCTCATCCACATGCCCAACAAATTAAGCACAACACTTTGCATGAAAGAAGGACTAACATACCTCATGGTGATGATGGCTTACCATCTCCCATACTCTGGGTTGCTTGGATGTGATGAGCCTTGGTTGACCTGTAACTGTAAAGGTGAATGAGGGGCGCTGCTGGGCTGCCATCTGTGGACACGCTGATCATCATCATGGTCGGGATCATGTTCTCCATTGCGGGCCACGAGACATGATCTCCTCTAGTTACCCCTAGGCATGGGGGGTAACAGTCCCATTGACCTACTTTTGTGGTCACTTGTTGGACATCAGTAAAATTATCTTATCTATCTGTTTAAACTTATAAAAGATCAAACCTACAGTTATCAAGTCTCAGATAAAGATTTCTTAAAAAAATAGTTTTTGCATTAAAAAATATTAGTTGCCATTTTATAATTTTTGTCTTTTTGAACCCACCAATGCACATTATACACTCCAAGGTGTCTGTATCTTTTCTTTGCTTGGTCGTGACTTATCTTCATAGGCCAACAAGCTTGAATGTTGCTCCGATACCATGTAGGACATTAGGGTGTGCACATTTATACACAATGGGGCAGAGAGAATACATAATTAATTGATTTTTATTAGCATTGCAATGACACATCTGTCTCACATATCATGTTTCAATTTACACATTTATAAACTCCAAGGTGGTTAAGGTGGTTTGACCACCTAACCCTAACCTCAACATTTAAATGTTACATATGGTCACATTTCTAACATAACATGACACAAATTAACGACTCAAATATTTTTGAGTGTTACCACTCCAATGCTAGCTGGCTCTGCATTGACATATCCATATGAAATAAACTGGCTTAAGCAGGAGGCAAATTGACTTAGGCAGGGTAGTAGGATGGCTTAGCTGCTTATTGGGCTACAGGATGTATGGTTACACCAAGGTTGGATCTTCCTTAAACTCAGCCAAGTTGATCATAAATACAATTTTTATCAACATTTAAATCACTTTCTCTAAGGTTTTTTATCTACATTATTGCTCCCTCCTTTCAATTTTTTATGTACATAGCAATTTGGCCCTCCTTTCAAGTCCTTAAGTTACTTGTTAGATCTATAGCCTGTATTTATGATCATCTCAGTTGACTTGCATATTCTTTTTGGTGTTTAACCCTATTGAA
>SNQJ01S0236245.1:13764-23936 GCA_010110895.2 Picea sitchensis
TGTTCAATCTTTGGCGGCTCGTTGGAAATTCACCATAGTGCAACTTTGGTGGATAACAGCAGGGATAACTTTCATGTCAGGGGAGCAACCATGGTAGCAGACATGAAGACAGAGCCACCTCCGGGTGGTGGAAGTACCTTCCTCGCTAAGAGGGAGTGTTGATGTTTGTAGCATTGGACAAGTACTTTCACGTTGGCTTGTGTCTAGCACGTGGAAGTCGTCCTTGTAACCTTTGAGAACCTTAGGAGATTCACTTTATTAAGTGAATGTGCTTTTGTAATAAAGTGAGTTCGATTTAATTAAATGTTAAAGTAATTAGCATTAGTAATTAAATTAAGTCCTAACCATTAGATCCAAAGTGAACAAGAGATTAGATCTCAGCTGTAGATCACTTTAGGAGATCTAGGGTTTTGGACTTAGGGTAAACTCAATGTTATAAAAGACAACCTAGGTGAGAGGAAGAGACATAGTGATTGTACACAAAGAGTGAGTGAGCACTTAGGTGTGCAAGGGTAGGGGCCTAAGAAAGGCAACGAGTAGGGCTAGGCTATTGCTGCAGTGTATTCCTCAAAAGGGCCATTATCCCAGAATGGGAGCCCTGATTTTATTTAATAAAATCATCATAGATCTGCTTTTACCGCGAGGGTTTTTTCAGGGGTTGTTTACCCAAAATATCTTGTGCAAATGTGTTTGGTTTCTGGTTTAATGCTTCCGCTAATTTATTGTTGAGTAACCTAACCGTGCCTTAATTCAATAAATGTGTTTTATTCAAAATTAACTGTTGGGTGCTAGGTTTACAAAAATCAACAGGGATAACCCACTAGGCCTGCCATCCCCCCAACCCCTGGGGGAGTTGTCTCTTTTTGCGTGTCATTTCTTTCTTTTGCTTATTCTCTATTTTTTTGCAAGAAAAATAAATCTAAAATAAACCCAAGCACCACAAAACATTAGTTTAGTTTCAATTTCTAGATTAGTTAGTTTATATTTCATATTTGCAATTTATTTACTGTTATTTCAATTTGGCAAAGTAATGAACCTTCCCCCTCAAGGCCTTAGTATGCTCTTGACGACTGCGAGCTTTGCTTGATCTATGGTGCAATCGAAAATGAAACTGAGTAGTGTGTAGTCTAACTAGGAAAATCCTTTTTTTGTTATTGCTCAAAGGGACCAATGCTCGTGGGATTGCATGTGACTTTTGTTGAGAATTGGGTACCTTGGAAAGTGGTCCCCTTGTGTTTGTGAGTCTCTAAACAAAAAGGGGGAGACTATTACCCTTCTTACTTTACTTTATGTTTTAATTTCACATTGACTTAAGTGAATTAAGTCAAAAGTGAAATATCTCACTTAAGTTATTAAAGTGACATTTAATTCACAAAGTGGGTGAGTTACAGGACATGAGGCAAACTAAGGAAAGTAGGTTTCCTAAGTGAGATTTTAGGATTAAATCCCACCCATTGATTAGACATGGCTAGATTAGATCTAGGCCATTGATCTTTTGGGGTTTGGCCAAAGAGAGGCTAAAGTAGGGAAAAGGGCAAAGATGAGACTCATTCTTCACTAGAGAGATTTGAGAGGAGAGGAGAAGAAGAAGAGCTCTTGGGCGTATTTCTTGAGGAGGAGAGGGTGCATGAGGTCAAGGGTTTGGGAGGAGCCTTAGCTTGGTACTAGTCTACCATGGAGAGTCTACCATGGAGTATGGGCTACATCTTGGAGGAGGGCGCATTCATCTAGAGAGGGGTGCATTAGCTTGAGGAGGGCGCATTCATCTAGAGAGGGGCGCATTAGCTTGAGGAGGGCGCATTCTTGAGAGAAGAGGTGCATCAAGTTGAGGAGAGGTGCACCTTGAGGAGGGAGCCTACTTGTTGAGGAGAGGTGCACTCTATGAGGAGAGGAGGGTGCATGGCAAGGAAGGGTGCATGCGAATGTGGGAGTTTTGCTTGAGGAGGGGCGCACTTAGGCTTAGTGTGCACCCATCACTTGGAGGGAGGCACTCTTGAGAGGAGGGCGCATGACCAAGGGCAAAGCAAAGGAAAGGCAAGGTTCTAAGGCACAAGCGAAGGCAAAAGGCAAAGCAAGAGGCAAGGAAAGAGGTCAAGGCACTAGATAAGGAAGAGGGGTGTACCAACGCAAAGGATGCCTAGCTTCAAGGGGCAAAAGGCACATCTTCAAGGGACTCCGAAGCATTTGAGAAGGGTTTCTATCCTACCAGGTTCACTTGTATATGTTTTCCTTGTTGTACATTTTTCTTTGAAACCTTCTATATACATCTACTCCAAACTAGTTTTCCCCATGGGGGTTTTTCCAGGGTCATGTTGACCAAAAACTGATGTGTCCAATTTCATGCATGCTTAGATTTGTTAGATCAACATTTTAGAGTTGTAAATATCCAAGGAGTGTTATGTGTTTGAGTATTATTGCATGTGCTAACATTGGAATGTAAAAACACTTGCAAGGGCACCTCAAAGAACACTTAACCGATGAAAATTATGGGCAGAAAGTTACTAAATTGTTTGCTGTCCTAAAACCCAATCAGGCAAAAATTTACTAAATTGGAGCTTTGCTTGATCTGTGGTGCAATCAGAAACGAAACTGAGTAGTGTGTAGTCTAACTAGGAAAATCGTTTTTTCGTTATTTCTCAAAGGGACCAATACTCGTGGGACTGCATGTGACTTTAGGGGGAAACTTTGAGACCTAGTCTCTCCTCGTTGGAAGTCCTGCAATTTTGTGTGTACCCATTTGAGGGATAATTGCTAAAGGGCCACACATTAGATTAGATTNCTCAAAGGGACCAATACTCGTGGGACTGCATGTGACTTTAGGGGGAAACTTTGAGACCTAGTCTCTCCTCGTTGGAAGTCCTGCAATTTTGTGTGTACCCATTTGAGGGATAATTGCTAAAGGGCCACACATTAGATTAGATTTTATTTTGTTTCACACTTACAATCTTGCATGCACGAGTGGACTCGCTATATCGGTCCACTGCACTAAATAACCCACTAATTCAACCAATCATCCTTAATTAATAAAATTCATCAAGAGCATTTGCAACATATACATCTCGCAACAACACTTTACATTATTGGCACTGGTCTACTTATTTCTTTTTGCTTATCATCAAGTGCTTTCATTTCCTTTTCAAGTACTCGCATTTACTTTCAAGTATTATCAATTGGTCATTATCATTTCTCTTGAAGTATTTCAGTTACTTGATATCATTGGTATTATCAATTGTCTTATTGTCATATGCTGCTAGATTAGTTGTATTTACTTTTGCTTCATTTAACTCCTAGATTTATATTGTGCTTAGATCTAATAAGCCTTAGATTGTTTTTAGGGATTACCCCCCTTGGCTTCACTAGGCGTTAGCCTAGATGGAGGAGTTGAGTGTTAGGTGACAACTATTGACTCGAGACTTGCCCCCAAGGCCACATCCAGTGGATTGAAGATTTCTTCCATGTTGCTCGAGGTGTAGATTAGGCGGCAACAGTAGGCACCAACCTACTGGAGACACCAATTTCCTCAGCTGAGCATCAACTCAACAAGATATTGTATAGGCACCAACCTACTGGAGACACCAATCTCCTCAGTTGAGCACCAACTCAGTTAGATCTATATAGGTACCAATCTAAGATATTCATACACAAAGTACTTTTTATTTCACTTGCATGCGTTATACCTCATGCATTTCACAACATCATCATACCCATAACTTTCATGCTCCAACGCCTCTCCTTACTTCATACCCCAGACATAGCTTCAAACCCTAGTCAGATTTAGCCTTCATGCCCTAGCGAATCTCATAGAATCATTCCCAAATTATTATTCCAGACTGCAGCATCATAACCTCAAAACAACACACTTTGCATCATCATAGACCTTAGTTCTTCATAGTGCACCCTAAAAATTCCAAGAAAACTCCTCTTGCGCACTTTTAGACCCCAAGAATATTCCCCAGCTCCTCTTGCGCACCTCAGATCTCTTCTGGGCACTTGTACTTGCTCTTCTTGCTTGGATGCTCTTCAAATGCGCACATCTATCCTGTATTTATAGTGTTTCTGTGTTCACTGATGGGGCCGACTTGTAAAATTGGTTGGGCCAACCTGTATTTTCTGGTTGGGCCGACCTGACATAATCTTTCATATCTCCTCATTCCTATGAAGTTAGAGGGAGTGCCATATACCACTGGAAAGGTCTCAGAATAAAATTTTCAACCATATATCCTATGCTCCCATTTGAGCTAGGTCTTTAGAGTAAAAAGGCCTTCAAAGATAGGTTATCCAAACTGAGCATAAAAAATCCAAAAATAATATTTCCAACAATCTCCATCTTGCAATTATCTTGGACATCTGTAGTCTCCCTAGTGTTTGACATCAATCAAAACAATATTTCCAACACATGCAGACATTGAGGAATGCTAAGGAGCATATTGAGGCTCCTAGGAGTACATTCAGGGAGAGCAGGCCTCTGAAGAAGTTTTTGAACTATATGGCGCTATTGAGTTGCATCATTGATTCCAAGGTTTCCAGTTTTGAGGAAGCAATAGATCAACAGGTTTGGAGGAATGCCATGGTGAAGGATGATGTGTGGGACATAGTACCAAGACTGGAGGGAAAGCTAGTTTCAGGCAGCTCTTCAAGAGGTTCCTTCCTCGCTAAGAGGGAGTGTTGATGTTTGTAGCGTTGGATAGGAACTTCCACACAAGTCTAGTGTCGGATGTGTGGAAGTTGTCCAAGAATGACCTTTCTTATCTTTGTAATTCACTTTAATTAAAGATAATTATTAAAGTGAATAGAATTTTATATTGGGTTGATTAATGTATAATAGAATGTGAAGTATTTACATTAGTGATTTAGATATAATCTCCACTGTTGATTGGGATTTAATCTCAACCGCCAATCTCATTGAGAGATTAGGGTTATGGAGACTTGGTCATCAACTCAAAATTATAAAAGAATGACAAAGTGGAAGGAGTAGACATAGAAAAGAGAGTTAGAGAAACATAAGTGAGACACAGAGAGTGATAAAGGATTTTCATTCAGTGTGCAAGTTCAAAGGAGGAAAGAGGAAACAGTTTGCAGCAGAAGAGATCAACCCAGCAAGGCGCTGTTACAGCAAGGTGTTGTTGCAGCAGAAGAAGGTCAGTTTGTTGTAGAAGATAGGCCACAATAGGGTTTTTCACCCAGTCGTACAGGGCCGAGTTGTAGGGCCATACAAGTCGTACGCTGCACCAGAACAGCCAGGTTTTGCAATAGTTTTGTAATCTTTTCTTAGTGGGCTATTTTCCCAGCTCGGGAGCCCTTGTAAGCTTTGAGTAATTTTAATGAAAATATGATATTTGAAGGGCAGAAATTTTTTGTGCTTCCACTGTTTAATTTTCAGCAAATGTGTAATTAATCTATGGTCTGAATTTTCTGTTTAAAATTCAGCAAGTAATTTTTGCTTGAGATCATAAGGAAGTAATTTTCCCAGGCTTGAAATTTTAACATCCTCCAGCACCAATCAAACCAATCTGGTGCCTCATCGGGACCAGTCAGCCAGTAGTCAAACTTATGATCACTAATAACAGCGCCTGAAGCAATGCATAAAGTGTCTAGATATCTAATGGTCTCATCCACCAAACCAGGCTCTAGTTGAATAAATGACATGAGTCATCAGGAAAATGATGTTAAGAACCTCTTTATATCTGGGATCTGGATTCCCCGAATCCACCTTGCATATTAGTTGCATCTAGGAGATAACCTAGAGAATGCCAAGATTACAGAGATGGTGCATCTCCTATTTGTGGAGGCTTTTTTTATTCAGCTGTTATTGTTCTTATGCAATCAATGTAGGCATCTTATCTTGTGATGTTGTCAGTATATATTACAGGTGTTGATCTTTTGCCTTCAATCTCACTTGAATCCCTGCTTCACAACTTAGATCTTGTGGTTAAAATCCATAGATGTATTTATTTATTTTTGAATGTGAGGCTTTATTGCTATTTTGGGATGCTTTGTCTTTGTATTTCTGCCGCTTTGTTGAGGAATTTTATGCATCTTCTATATCTTTATTGTTCCTTTCAAATTTTGAAGGTCATAAATGATGAGGTCAGGTCATTACTGTGCTGATGTTGGCATTTATGATTTTTGTTGTGCGTGAGGTTTTTCTTTTGAATGTGAGGCCTCGTTGTTAATTTAGGTTGCTTTATCTTTGTATTTTTTCCACCTTGTTGGTAATAATGCATCTCCTTTATCTCTATAGTCACTTGTAAAGTTTTAGGCCGAAAGTAATGAGGTTAGGTCACTACTTTGTCCTGTGCTGATGTTGGCATTTATGATTTATATGGTGCATATCAGGTAACTACAGTTGGCCTGCATACTATTTCTGGCATGAATATATCATGAACTATACACTTGGAACATACAGAAAGCCCCAAGTGAGTACTCTGTCCTCTAAGAGAATAACCAAATAACTTATAATCACCTTCAGTTACATTTTTAATAAAACTGGCTTAGCAAATTGATATGAATTCTTCCTTTTCAATTACAATTTGAGTGTGACTCTGGACTGCTGATGATTTTGTGGTTGAAGGTTGCTTTGCTAAATGGGATTGTTATGGGAGGAGGTGCTGGCATTTCCATGCATGGGAAGTTTCGAGTGGCAACAGAGAACACTGTATTCAGCCCACTCTTCATGTTTTTTTGATAGAAATGCTGAATGATTCCTCTACTAAGCTACTAGAAAGGGTTTCAATTCAACTTTTACTATATATTAATAATTAGGGTGCATAGAACCGGGTCTTCAATGCCTGCTTGCTATGGATTTTGTGGGAGAAATATCCTTGCATCTCATATTTTCTTTCATTTTTGTATTAGACTTCTAATTTCACTTGAGAAACCAAACTTATTTATCCAGGTCCAAGTAAAATGATCCTTAAAATGGTGTTATACATTCCTTAAGTTCATCTGAGTAGGTTCTGTTTCTATCTTTATCCTATATTCCCAATGCTTTGTGTCTTTTCCTGTACTATAGAACACTTATGCTCGTTCTTCGCTTAGAGAATGTCTTGAACTAGAAAATGAGTACAGATGGTATGCCGGTATGTTAAGATTCAAGACACTGATTATTGGAATGTTAGTATTTCAATGCAGCATCCAGAAATAAATCCACAATTTATTTAAGGTCTTGTGACATTTTTGGGTGCAATCATGCAGCTCTTTGCAATGCCAGAGACAGGATTGGGACTGCACCCTGATGTTGGTGCATCACATTTC
This sequence comes from Picea sitchensis, assembly GCA_010110895.2. Taxonomy (NCBI): domain Eukaryota; kingdom Viridiplantae; phylum Streptophyta; class Pinopsida; order Pinales; family Pinaceae; genus Picea; species Picea sitchensis. The sequence continues at coordinate 21,019 of SNQJ01S0236245.1, forward strand.
TTATCAAGACTTCCAGGATTTTTGGGTATGATTCTACTTAGTAAGCCTTTCTGTTAAATGCATTTTCATCGGTGACAGCTACTAAATCCTGAAAGATAGTATCTTTGGCATGTGAATTTGCTTTAGGTGCAAGCTTGTCCTGGAGAACTGCCACTTGTGTCAATCTATACTTTGTTTGTATACAGTGATCACACGAGTTCTTCCATCTATGTAATTTTATTATAATAGTATTTTTGACTTCAATTATCCACTCACAAAAATATCAAGCATTCAAACAACTCTACTGATCATTTCTTTAGAATTATTTCATATCTTGGGTGCAATGTGCCATTATTCTTATTATACTTTAGAGTCATGTCCATTAGGGTAGTTGTGGCTCTTACATTCTATATATATTTCCCCCCGGAGAAAAACTGTTTCTTTTTCTATTACTCAATAAAAGAGATACATTCAGTAATGTTTAAAGCATCATCACCATAAAAACTTCAATGAAATAGCATACTCTGCTGTAGGTTCAGTAAACTAAACCTAGGATGACTATAGAAAACAAGTACATGAATATTCTGTACATTCGACAAATTCATAACAACATGAAAGAAGAAAAGGAAAAATGCTTAGAAACTTTCTGTCTTGGGAGTAGTGCTTCCTCTACCCACTCTTTGATGATTGTAACACAAGAGATCCCTGTTGTCCACTGTAACCTTATTTTGATAGCTTGTCTGCAATATGGTTAAGCTCCCTTTACACATGTTTGCATGAGAAGGACTGGAATCTTGCTTGCAGCTCTCTTGCCATCATAACAGTCTAGACTCTAGAGCTGAATTGCTGAAGAAGATCCTGTTAATGTTTATGCCATTATTATAGTTCTTTTTACATTTCAATGGTGATAAGAGCATCATAAGGAACAAGATCCTTTGAGAAATACACATTCACAAAGAGACACAACATTTATCACAGGAGAACCCTCTAGGGGAAGAAAACCCAGCAAAACTTCATATCATAATTGCCAATACAATGTCAAGAATAACTCAAACCAATACAGATGAGTCCTCTCTCCAAAAGATGCGACCTCTTCTCCCTCTCTCTTTTGCCGATAACAGATCACTTGCTTGTTTCTCAAACTGAGCAGAGTGATTTGTGATAAAATGAAGTACTAGCCTCCCTGTATTTATACAAGTTCTGGCACGTGTGGGGAAGTGTCTCTTCACTGGCAGGGCCGACTTCTCAATCTGGGTGAAACCCACCTTTATTATATTTCTGGATATAATTAACTGCTGGGGCTGACTTCTTATTCTGCCTATTATAGTGTCTATTGACCAATCCACCAAAGGGGATTTAGTCCCTAATACAATTACCGACATGATTAATCCACAATGGGGATTAATCCTATGAATAAAATAACAATAATAATAAAATTACTCTTTGCAGTTACATTATTTATCCCCATAACAAGAAGGGTTTTCTTCAACATCATCAGGCGAGAGGTCTGCATCATCAATTGGCATGGAGGACAATATCGTCAATATCATCTTGGAACATTGGCTGTAAAATTTACAGGTCATCGAAAGTTTCTTCATCAGCAGCATCATCATTCTCGAAAGAGAATGCCATGCATCATCTGCATCAATATGTATCAATAAAAATGATACCTCATCATCTTATGGCACTAGGCTGTCACACCACAGTACTACACTAGTTCAATGTCATAGCGGTTAAGCTTGTAGCTCAGTATCAGTCACATCTTACTTTACGATAACAACTAGGTCAGAAGTAGAAGGTATATATATCATCTTGCTACGTCTAACAACTGGGTTAGAAGGTCCTCTCCAAAAGATGCGCCACTCTTCTCCCTCTCTCTTTTGCCGGTAACAGATCAGAACTTGTCTCTCAAACTGAGCAAGTGAGTTGTGTTCAAATGAGGCGCTAGCCTCCTTTATTTATACAAGTTCTGGCATGTGTGAATTGTTTCTTCACTGGCAGGGCCGACTTCTTAATCTGGGTGGGTAAACCCACCTTTATTATATTTCTGGGTCTTCTTATTAACTGCTGGGGCAGACTTCTTATTCTGCCTATTATATTTGTCTGTTGACCAATCCGCAAAAGGGGATTTGGTCCTAATACAATTACCGACATGATTAATCCTCAATGGGGATTAATCCTATGAATAAAATAACAATAATAATAAGAATACTCTTTGCAGTTACATTATTTCAACACTCCCCCTTAACAAGAAGGGTATTCTTCAACATCATCAGGTGAGAGAGGTCTGCATCATCAGTGGCATCAGGAGGATAGTATCATCAATATCATCTTGGAACATTGGCTGGCAAATTCACGAGTCATCGAAAGTTTTCTTCATTAGCAACATCATCATTCTCGAAAGAATGCCATCATCATCTGCATCAATATGTATCAATAAAAATGATACCTCATCACAACACTAGGCTAGCCCATCACAGTACTACACTGGCTCAATGTCACAGCTGATAAGCTGGTAGCTCAGTGTCAGTCACATCTTGCTTTACGTCTAACAACAAGGTCAGAAGCAAGGAATCATCTTGATTTATGTCTAACAACTAGGTCATAAGCAAGGAACACATCAACATCTTGCTTTACGTCTAACAATGAGGTCAGAAGCGAGGACTCATATTTCTTTATGTCTAACAACTAGGTCAGAAGAAAGGAACACATCAACATCTCGCTTTACGTCTAACAATGAGGTAAGAAGCGAGGAATCATCTTGATTTACGTCTAACAACTGGGTCAGAAGCAAGGAACACACAACGCCATGCTTTACGTCTAACATCGAGGTCAGAAGCAATGACTCATCTTCCTTTACATCTAACAACGAGGTCAGAAGCAAGGAACACACAGCGTCATGCTTTACATCTAACAGTGAGGTCAGAAGCAATGACTCA
>SNQJ01S0236246.1:0-13837 GCA_010110895.2 Picea sitchensis
CATCACTATTGGAAAACCATCGCACATAAAATCTTAAGATCTTGTTATTACTGGCCATCCTTATTTTCAGATGTGTGTGAGTTTGTGAGAACATGTGACAAGTGCCAAAGATTTGAAGGAAAACAACAACTGAAGTCTCTTCCCCTCAAACCTATAGTGGTCACAGGTCCTTTCCAACAATGGGGTCTGGATTTCATAGGTGATATTCACCCGCCTTCTAGTAGTCAGCACAGGTGGATCCTTGTTGCCACCGATTATTTTACAAAGTGGATTGAGGCTATTCCTACCAGGAACACCAATCATACTGTCATCATAAATTTTCTGCAAGAAAACATATTTGCCAGATTTGGCTGCCCTAAGAGAATAGTCACTGATAACGCCGTTGCATTCAAAGATAAGCACTTGGTAAAATTATGTGAAGAGCTGGGAATTCAGCTAGTACATTCCACTTCTTACTATCCGCAAGGAAATGGCTTAGCTGAGTCACCAAACAAGAGTTTAGTCAGAATTATAAAGAAGCTTCTTGAACAAAATACCAGAGGCTGGGATTCCAAGCTGAAATTTGCTTTGTGGGCTGACAGGGTTACATGTAAAAAATCAATTGGTACATCTCCTTTCAAGTTGGTATATGGTACTGAAGCCATATTTCCTGTTCAACTTGTGCTGCCGGTTGCAAAGTTTTTACAAGAAACTGATTCTGAACCAAGTGATTTGACTCGAAGAATTCATAATTTGGTAGAGTTACAGCAAGATAGAGAGCAACTTTTGGAAAGGACAGAATTACACCAAGGAAAAATGAAGGAGATATTCGACAAGAAAGTCAAATCAAATATCTTCAAAACAGGGGAACTAGTCTTAAAGTGGGATGCAGCAAGGCAAGAGAAGGGAAAACACGACAAATTTGATGCCCTCTGGATAGGTCCTTTCGTCATAACAGCGGTTCAGCAAAACAATACCTTTGTTCTCCAAAATCTTGCAGGCGAGGAAGTAGCAAGTGGCCCTTTCAACGGGCGCTTTCTAAAGACCTATTTTTCATAAGGATTTTTCTTAAAGCCCTGTTCTACTTGTACATATTCTTTTCAGTTCTGTTTTCTTTGTTTCTATCACTTGAATAACTCCATGCCCAATGGTACTAAGCAAAACTATTTTTCAAATTTTTAAAATTGTAATAAAGGCTACTGAGTCTAGTTAGGTTCTTGGTCACCTCACAGGGAGGTGTCCATCCCAGTTGGAGCCAAATGTTAGCTCCCAAAATGAATCAGTCACTATGGTTTCATTTTGTGGTTGATAGCATGGTTATTGGTAGTTTTCTCCATTTTGTGGTTGATAGCATGGTTATTGGTAGTTTTCTCCATTTTGTTTTAAGTTCTTCTAGTGGCAAAACTTAGGTTTTTAATTCATATTTTAGAAATAAGATGATCCATAAAGGTATTTTCTTTAAAATTTCATGAAAATACTTTCAACAGCTAACACGTGTTTCAAAGTTGATGATTAGCTGGTGAAAGCGGCGATTTTCAACAGTTAAGGAGCATTTCCCCACAGACCGTTAGCTGGTGAAAGCGTGGAATACGTGTGTTTTCTCCATGTTTTCAAAAATCAAAGGATGACATGGTCAACACACGTCATGTAATCATTATAAGGCGCTGGTGAAAGAAGATAATGATGAAGATTCGGTTTTGCACGTCTAAATCGGATTTCAAAGCGGATCGTGTTCAGAAATGCATGCTTCACGAGATAATGATGCCGGAGATGGCGAATTCAAATCCATCATCACAGGTAAAGGAGCGATGCTACTCGGCTGGTGACATCAAATCAATGCGTCATATCCCCAAAACGCATCATCCACAGGCATATGATATGTTTTCATTTTTGAAAGACAACGCCGAGAGTTTTCACCAACGCCAAACCTTGGCTCATACAACAGATTACAGTGTTTTTGTGTGCAAAATTGTTTGGGTTTCGAATTGCAGATGGCAAGGAGACGAAGTGGTTCATTTTTAAGGAAAGAATTAGACAGTATATCCTTTCTACAGGCGCATCCAGAGTTGCAAAAACACTTCTCAGACACAGGCTGCATGGGATATATATAGAAGTTACAGAACGACTGTCACCAAACAACAACTGAAGCATTTGCTAAATCATACGATGGAAATAAAGCCTGTGTCGGGTCTTTAGAAATCATAGTTGATGAAGCCGCCATTGCTACAGTGACCAACTTACCTAGATCAGGCCAGAGTTGGTTCAAAACAACAGCAACCAAGAACCTAAATTTCAGAGCATATCTTAAGGAAGAATTCAGAAATGATGCATGGAAGAAAAGCATGCCAGTTTCTCATTTAGAGGATGAGTGGCAGGACTTGTTCAAGGGCATCCAACTCTACATAACCTCAAAAGGCAGGTACGACAAGCTGATGCTATACCATTTCAAGCTCTTAGACCATTTTACAAGGAAAACTCTCCTAAATTTACCTTTCTTCTTGCACAAAAGCTTAACTAAAGTCTGTAAAAAGATTAGAGCTGAACCTCTAAGTATGAAAAACACTCTTTGTCATTTTGGCCTAATCAAATTGATAATCCTGGATGAGCTAAAACTAAGAGGAAGGACTTGGCAACATTTTCTTTTTTGGGAAGGCTTCGAAACCCAAACTCAGCCCATGAATGAGCATAAGAGGGCTGGAAAAAGGCAATTAACTCCTCAAAGTAGCTCGAGGAAGAGGAGAACTCTTCCAGGACCACCAAAAGATAGGATTTCTAGTATAAGGTCTCATAGGTCAAAGAAAAAGTTAGATTTTGAAACTACTATAGAGCAGCCTACAGAAAAGAAAACAAATATCTTAAATCTACCATACACAGACTCAGAAACAGAGCCAGAGCAAGAAGATGAAAGCCCAGCCATTAAAAGCCCTGAACACGCCATGGAATTTTCACAGGATTGTGAGACTTTTACTCCCACTGATGAAGGTGAAACATCAAAGGGCAAAGGGTCAAAGAAATCACAAAAAATCAAGCAACTTAAAGAAGTGATTGCTCAACAGGAGGTTTTAGAAAGAGTAATTACGGAGAGATACAAAACTCTGTCTGATAATTTCGCAGAAACAAATGCTGCATTTGAAAAGTTGGCTCATGAAAGTGTCAAGGACAAGAAGAGAAAGAAGAAAATCACTAAAGACTATAACAGTCTATGGTGGTTAGCAAAACGCCTTATGAGGAAGATTAGAAAATTGAAGCAAAAACAAAAGTCACACCCAGATCTGCAAGTGCTAGCCCAGGTTGCTATGAATATGCAAGGAGATAAAGTAGTGACATGCTGATTTTTGATAGAACAACAGTTTTGGAGGTGAAAGTTCCTTTTGGGCCAAAGCAGAGCTTTCACGAGCGCAAAGGGTAAATTTACAACCAGTTAGCTGGTGAAAGGCAGAGCTTTCACCAACTAACCAACGAATCATAAGGCGAGTTAGCTGGTGAAAGAACAATTTTTTTTTTGAAAGCTAAAGATGGAGCAGGGCTATTTTCAAAGGATTTAAAGAGGTTCCAGAGCATTAAAGGATCAACTACTTAGTCAGAAAATACTCAGCAACAGAGATTCGTGAGGATTTTGAAAACCACTAAATCGGTCTCCTAAAGTTTCGACTATGAGTAATTGAAGAAATCCAACTACAAAGACATGTGCCTTTACCATTTTTCATGACACAACAGATTCCAGAAGCTAATGAAATACAGATGTCAAATTTTGATATAGAAGACAGTTCGAATGCTAGCCTAGCCACTAGTCTTTATTATCGATTGTACTAGTGAATTTGATTTGCTATTTTTAGATACAGATCCAAGTTTTCAGGATCTTAAAAACTGATTGTAAAAGGCTATAAATTCCTATCTTTTCTAAGAGACAGGGGTTCAAACGAGGAATATATTTGGTGCTACTGTATAGACTCTTATGGCATAATAAAATTACAGTCTCCTTTCGCTTTCAATATAAGAAATATTCATGTTTCCTTTTCTTTACTTTATTTCAGTTTATCTTAGCTTATGAAGACTGTCATCTCTTTATTGAGCTCATAGACTTGAAGTGAAGGATTTCTTTCTATCTTTCATTAAGCCCTACACCAGTTGTATTTGGCAAACAAGATTAGTGTTCTTCATCCTCTCCTTTCAAAATACTTGCTCTGATTATTGTTTTCTGAAAGCACTGTTTCTTTTGGATGTATTATGAGTTGTCTATTACATTAATCATTAAGGATCCCATTGTTCCAAGAATACCTACACATTATTTTCTTAAGTTACCAAGCATCCTTAGCTTACAACCCTAAGGATTTTCTTGGAGTGATAACACCAACTTCCTAGATAATGTGTTGAAGTTGATACCAAGTGATTTGTCGCAGGAGGGCCTTGATGTATCCCCCATCAACGACGTGAAACATGTACACATATTTGAAGTAGATCAGAGCATATAGCAATTTAGGATTAACTCAAGGATGGTTGACAAGGTAGAAGGCTTGAGGATTGTCGAACTCACTTACGTGATAGAAGGATTTCTAGGTTGAACTTCTCTTGAACATAGCTACAACATGACACTTGTCTTGGCAACACTGACTCAAAAAGAGGATCATAGACCAACATGTAAACTTATAAAGGAGTATGATCAACAAGATACAAGTGGATTTCCAAACCTTGACACAAGGAGTGAAAGGATGCCATGTACAAGAACGAATTTCTACCATATAATTAATATAGATTTAATACTTATTCCCTTCCCAATTTCCCCCCACCATTTCTGGCAAGTACCTCTTTATTTTTACACAAGTTTGAGGAGGATAACATATGCTTGTAGTAAAATCTCATCCTTCGGATGAGTCCTTCGAAGTATTTATAACAAATCCTAAGAAGGAGTGGTTCAGTCCCATATGGGTCTTTCAAAGTAAATTTTACAAGTCCAAAGAAAGTAAACTCAATGTTTTTTCATGTTTAGGGAGTTTAAAAACCACTTAAAAAGAAATCCAAGATTAACTTTTTCGTAAATGTGTTCTCCCAAGCCCGAAAAAGTATAAAATAATACCTAGGAGAACCCTTCTAGTCATGATAGCTAGAGTGTTAATTTTTCATAGTTAGCCTAATGAGATCGAAAAAGGGTTAAACTATTGCTCCACATACGCCCTTTCAAATCCTTTAACAAGCGTGAAAGGAGACAATTTCACTCAAAAATATTTTCATGTTTAGAGAGTCTAAAAAGAGCCTAAAGGAGACTCCAAAGAGTTCCTTTTTTGTATAAGTTTTACGAGTCTGAAAAAGTGATAGAAGTATACTCGATAAGCTATTCTCATGTATTTGCAAGCACGAGAAAGAAAAAATACTAATCTTGATAATCTATTCTCATGTATTTACGAGCACGAGAAAGAACACAGACTAAGCTCGTGGTAGATTTCATTTTTTCGTGAACTTAAAACTAGAAAACAAACTATGCTTAGGGTAGTTTCATTTTTACACAAGCTTGAAACAAGGAAGAAATGTGCTTGGTATTTCCCAACATAATGTCCAAAGGTTTCAGGTGATACCCATGGGTGGTTGGTACTTTTCCCCCTAACTCTAAAAGCTAGTGGCTTAACTCTAGCTTGAGGTCCAGAGGCTGGAGGCATGACCCCCAAGCTTCATTTCCTATGAAAATCTTATGCGGTCACTAATTTCTATACCCGATTAGACTCTTGGCTACTAATAGGTAAATTTTCACCAAAGGAAGAAAGAGGATCAACTGACATAGGCAGAGGAAATGAAGTTTTAGTCATGATATCTAGTAAAATAATCGAATAAATCGGAGGGGGGTGGAGTTCTGTTGCATTTTTTAATGAGCTTGAAACAAAAAAAGAACTATGCTCATGGCTAGATGTTTCATTTTTTAATGACCTTGACATAGAAACATGAACTATGCTCATGAATCTCTATTTGATTTTTTAATGAGCTTGACACAGAGAAGAAAACTATGCTCGCAACTTCAACCTGATCATGGCTTCCTAGAAAATAATTACTCTAGAAGGAATACATGTCAATGGAAATACCTCAATCATGGCTTCTAGGAGATATTCCTTGGACGAAAGAACAACGCTCCATAAAGAATATATATCGAGGGAAACAATATGGGTAGGGAGATGAGGCTCTCATAGCCCTATCAAAGAGAGCACCAAGTGAACTATCAAATCTAAGTCAAAATAAGTTGAGCATACAATGAGGGGCTCGTTCTCATTCAGATTTGAATGCATGGGACATGTTGTTGCATAATTAATCTGTGGTGGTGGGGGGATACCACTATATTGGGAGCATTTAGGGAAACCAGATGGTCGACAGTCATACGATGATCAGGCCTAATAAACGAAAGTTGATCAGTAGTCACGATGTTTCCATTATAAGAAAAATACATCACTCAAAAGAGTGTGGACACGGTAACTTTCATGGCATAGACATAGTCACGCCCAAAGAGTAAATTAAAATCCAAGGGTCCTTGGACTATCATCGTATCAATATGGACAATTTTCCCTCCTAAGGTAATAGGTAACTGGGGAAGGATCCCTAAAGGTTCACTAGCTCTTCTATCAAAATCTAATAGATTATAATTAATGGGCACAAGCTGAGGAAAACCCAAATCTTGCCAAGCATTTGAGGAGAAAATACTAATAGAAGCACCTTCATCTACTATACTGTGACATATGTTTATATTACAAACTTGCACAATGATTTCGAAAGGCAGGTAGGAAGGAAGGCGGGTTACTGTTAGTCTATTCCAATCAAAGGAAATGACCTCAGTACTTCGAGGGGGTTTCGTGGGAACGGGTGAAATCCCCCCTAGTCCAGAAGAATCTGAAGTGATGAGAAAAACCTAAGCAGTATCGACTTCACTTTTCAAAGGAAGAGTGGGATCAACCGATGATGGAAACGAGTCGACCACTTGTACTTCACTGTTCAAAGGAAGAGTGGGATTGACCGACAATGGAACCATATCAACCATTTTAACTTCACTCTTCAAGGGAAGAGTGGGATCTACCGATGATGGTGTTAGATCGACCACTTGATTAACTTCATTCTCCAAAGGGAGAGTGGGATTGAATGATGATGATATCATATTGACCACTTGATCAACCGATGGTTAGTTGGGAGAGAGTCTATGGTAAGCAGTTGGAATTTGTTGCTGGACATGAACAATCTTTTCCAACAAACATGAAGCATCATCCATGCGAGGGAAAAGGTAAGTTTGATGACTTCCTTCACATAACCTACAAGGAAATTTTACTCTACTTTTCTTGTCCTCAACTGTACTATGACTAGTTGATAGGTTGTCATCAACATGATGTCCAAAAATTGGAGATGTGGGTTGTTGGGAACCCTTAGACCACACTTTTAAGACCTTGGATAAACCAGGGAAATCCTTAAGATGATGGTCACCCTTACAAAGCTGGAAAGGGAATTTGGGCTTATGAGCTATCTTGGTAGTCTTGACAACATCATCAACACTCCCAACATTATGAACAGTAGTTGGTTGTTTATTTCCAACATGACCTATAGCGGTTGGAAGCTTGGCCCCTTGCTTATTTTTCTTCTTCTTATTCTCATCCACTTGGTTACTAGCTTCAGAGCTTTCACTAGGCGAAGAAGAAGAAAGGAAAGAAGATCTGACTGGCAAAGAAGGCGAAGGGTCAACATGAGGTTGATGTTCTTGGAGTGGAGTTCTTGCATCCGAAGCACCCGGTGCATTTGGGATTACCAGAGTGGAAAAAAACCATACCGGTAACCCAATAGTGAATCCTGGAAGACCTAAAGTGGCAATAAAAGGACGACCAATGTTCCATACGAAGGAAAAACAAAAGGTTCCCCAGGAAAAGGGGTCCCTTGGTTGGTCATTCTAGGAATTGATGCCATATATATAGACTCAACCTAAGGTTTGCAAGGGAAAACAAACAACACACATTAGAAAAAAAAATCTAGGAAGCAAATAAACAAACAAAAACCTTCTCACAATGAACGCACTAGTTGGTGATGAAATCCAACGTCGTGAGATCAAAATAAGAAGGGGATGAGATAGAGTGGGTGGATTAGTTACGTTGACGACTTGCTTGTTGGAGTTACACCTAGTGCAAGGTCCCTCATGGTGTAACCATGGATTACCCTCCAAGGAGCCCTAGTGAGTTTGACCAACGTTTGTTCCAGGTACAACAAAAAATTTCCCCTTCGTCGTCACCTTGTGTATGAACACTAAAGATAAAATCCACTAAGGTCACCACTTATAACAATAAAGCCTGGGGAAATAGTCAATAGTCTAGTATACATGCAAGGGAATGGACGTAACCCAAAATCCCCTTGAGAGGTGCCTCCCACAAAGGTGTGATCCTCTCAAGTGATCCCCAAGTGTCTTTTGACACCATTTGTAATACATGCAAACCACTCCTCCAAGACCAACGAAGCGGGGTTAGTTACTCTGTTGGCCCCAATGTGACCTCATGATTAACCCTTGTGTGAGAAGGGATGCCTAGGACAAAGATGCAAAAAATGGATTTCTCTCCCTAATTCAAGATTCTAGGTTTGTTTTTTAGTTTTGGAGAGTTATCCTCAACACCTATTACAAATCCCTACAACTAATCTAGTGTAGGTTTGCTACCAGTGAAAAGTAAAGTTTTCTAAAAATATATTAATTAGCGCGTTAATTTTATGGTTGTTATTTAATCACAAGGAAAATGGTGTGGACAAGATGATGTTTTGACTGATTCTAAATCATGCAAAGAAATGAAAATGCAATGTTTCACTTTAATTAAAGCTATATTACGAGAAGGAGAATTTGTTTTATATTCCTGTATGCAGAATGTCCCAAATTCATTAAACCAAGATGCTCACTACTCAAAATGTTTCTTCCCAAAGCAACCAAAACTTCCCACCAAGTAAAGAAATGAAATAATTTAAACTTTTGATTTCAAATATAGAGCTAGATACATCAAAATAACAACAAGTCCCTTTAAAAGAAAAAGAAATCCAAGCGATGTATTTTAAAACGAATTATTCAATAAAAGGCATAAGTTCTCTTTCACTAAATAATTCACAATAAAAATGCTTTGAGAAAAGCAATTAAGAGCCAGACTGAAAGACACTCAGAGACATAGCTAAGAGATTATAACCCTTTCAGAAGCACGCAAAAATGCTAAAAACAAAGCAAGCAATCATGAAATTTTTGATAAAAATCTAAAAAAATTGCAAAAATGGCCGAAAGGTAGACTTAAGACTGCAAGGATTAATATAAAGACCAAATAAGCAAGCCAAGAAACCAAGGAAAAACCAAATTTGAGATTGGAAGAGAGAGAAATAAGCAAATTTGTTTCTAGATGGCTGTCACAATCTATAATGTAGAACAATGCGACAATATCCAGTGTTGCGGGCTATAGACGAACACAGTGCGACAATGTCACATTGTCTCTCAAAGGAAAGTATGACATAAACACAAAAAATGAAAAAAACAAAGACTTTTTCCAAAAATCCCTGTAGGTCTTGGGTGTGAGAGTCAAGCTGGATTACCCAGTGACTCAGGAGGTTAAACTCAAACAAAAACAATGTAAATGCCAAAGAAAAACCAGGAAAACAAAATGTTTCCTAACAGAGTGGCCAATTTTTTTGTCTGAAAAATTGGTCTATGCAAACAATGACTGATCTCCCTAGACTTGGAAATGAAGACTAGAACAAAACAAGACAGAGCATATAACTTTCCATAGGTTTATGTAATAAAAAATACTAGCTAGTAAGAGCTCACATCGCTAGTTGTAGTTTCCAGCTTCATCTTAAGACTTGTGGGAGATAACTTGTAAGAAAACACAAACCAACATGAGTGAAAGAAACAAAAGTATAATTTGATAAAACCTATGCAAATGATCAAGGATAAATGCAACAAAGATAACCTAAAATGGATAAGATTTGTGGGAAATAACATATATTGTTGTATTAATAATAATGTAAGAGAGTACAACCAAAGCTTTAATGTTTTGAAGTCCCTCCCAATGATTCCTTGCTCCAACACATACCCTTTCCTTCTATCAGTTACGACACCATAGGTTTGATACCATCCCATCTAGGTCAAAAGTCACCTTAACAAAGCATAAGCTAAAGCCATGATTGACCACTATTCATGATTGATTGATTAGCTTTCTTAATGAGAGATGCTTCCTTTTATAGATTTGAAAAGGAAGGGATGAGAAGGTTAGGATGAGAGGTTGGGATCTCACCAAATCGGGAATATAGGTGAGATCCAAACCGATCGGAGGACACCTCATCCTCGAAGCTTCTATTCTAGAAAGTTCTTGAATTTCTTGTTTTTTTCTTCATACGAACAATGTTGCACCCTATGAACGAGCAACATGCGACACTGTTGTAGGATACTATGCTGCAAGATGTGACATTCAATGATGTCACATGTTGTAAAGGAACATAGTGCAACACCTTCATAAATTAGGGTTTTTAAAGGAAATTTCCATAGTTTCATCTCTCTAAGAAAGGTTTTTCTTCCATCTTCTTTAGAGATTAAGGCAATAATCCTTCGAATGACAAAAGGTAGGTGCACATAATCAATGGTCATAGTTGTGATGAAAATAATGTGTAACACCTTCTTGAAAAATTGCATCATTAAATATCTTCTATGTTTGAAAGTCGGTCCATTAGGCGTAATAATTATACAAAGGATAAAAAACTATAGTCAAGTGGGTAAAAATTTAGATTAAATAGTAAAAATAAAACATTTTTACCATGTCATTTTGCAAATTTACCCAAATTGTGAATTTTGGTGCAAATTACCCCCGAAATTCCGTGGATGATTAAAGATGCCACAGTTAACAAAATCAAACACTGTTAGGACCAAGTAAGAGGCCTCTCCCTTCTCTCCAATTTCGTCCATTTACTTTCCTATTTATCTCAAAAAATTATTAGTTTTGTCAAATTTTAAAAGGGGGTGGGCACATACATGCCCTGCTTTGTCACAGGCCGCATACAAGACGCCTTATATGCACCTATCTTTACGACAAATTGCATATGTAGGTGTCTGTCTTCACTATTTCCTATGTACAAGCCCACTTAAAGTGAAAAAATGAAGTTCTAACCCTTTTCTTGATAAAACAAATTGCAGGATGGTGATAGAATGGCGATAAAGAGAGCATGAGGAAATTGACAATCAGGTTATAGATGACCCTGAGGAACTAGAAGCCCTCCAGAGATGTGGTTTAAGAGAAAAATTTAAACAAGCAATATGAGAGGTCAAAAGCTATTGTTGCAAGTCCTAATAAGCTATTGGGAACCTGATGCTAATGTTGATCCTTTCATGTTAGATGGGAAACCTCTGAATCTAGAAGTCGAAGATATATACTTCATAAATGGACTCTCCCATTGAGGTGAGGTAGTAAACCTTAAGACTCAAGGCGTTGGAGGTATGACTATTGAAGAATATATATCCACCTATTGTGCCTCGAGCACCCAAAAAGTTGGGAGTCAAGTCCCAATTTGAAGCATAGAGATTCTTAGCCTAAAAAATATATTGTGTACCATTTCTAGAGTTTAAGGATCAATGACACTTCATCAAGCACCACGAACACAAATGTTTTATGCAGTAGAATGCTTGAGGCCTACAATATTTGATTAGAGCTCATCATTATTGATGTGCATGAAAACTTAGCTTACATAATGCAAGATGGGAAATATGAAAAACTTTAGATATGGTAGAATACTATGCACTTTCGTTTGTGAGAGAGTGCCAACGATCAGTCCATGAGTTTTTGTCCGATCACACCATCTCGGAAAAACCTGTGTGATGTGATGGATACAGATCATGCAACAACTAGGGGGAAAACGAATGCCAAGCCCTTTATGATGATGATTTATTTCATTGGTGGGTGCACTAGATCATATTTATCAACGACTATCCCTATGAGGGGATAAACTTCAACAAGAATCTGAACATGCCCATACCACCCAACGCCACACTAGGCAATATAGGTAACACAAGTTTTTAAGCTATAATTTTTTTTATGTATTTTATTTAATATGTAACTCAAGAAGAAAACCAAAACTAACATATTTTTTGCGTGGATCATGATTCTAACAAAAAATTTGGAATGCACATATATTAGACCAAAATGACCAACGAGATACCCCCATCATAAGAATAGAGGATGTGGTGCAGACCATCCTGAAGGGGATGGTTTTAGAGGTTTGTAGAACATCCAGAGGAATCTGGACTGACTTACCCACCAGGTCCCAATGGTGCAGATCAAGGATTTGCTGATGCAGATGCAACGACAAGTCATCGGAGTACTGCAGGTTTGGGTTTGACTCTTCCGACATTTGGAAAATTCCATTGTGTGCTACCATAAGACATATGTGGGGGTAGGGATATCACCATAAGAGTTGTTATTGTAAGATTTGTACTTTTTCAAATCCCACCACAAGATCCCCAAATCTTGCATAACTATGGAAGAAACTACTACTGTCACCTAAGTAGGATCTTCCCTCGTTTTAGTGGTGGAGGAGGTCCACCACAAGGGATGCTTCCCTGGTGACCTCAAAGGATCGAATAACAAGTTTGATAGCCAATCCTACTGCCCCCTATCTTGATCATTTGTTAGTTGGTCCAGGTCTAGGAAAGAAAGAGAGGTTTTAAGGTGGTTCATTATATGTTGGGCACTTTCAGTCCACGCTTGTGTGCATCCCGTCCTTCCTAACATTCAGGAGTTTTAGACCTAGGGTTTGTTTAGATTTTTCCAACAAAACCCCCAAATCACCAACATATTAATTCTTGACCAAGGTCGAGGAAGGTCTCACATGAGATGTAGAGAGGATCATAGAGACCATAGGGTCTTTTGATAGGGATGAAGGGTTAAACACACAAAAAGTCACTGAAATTGACATCCATGTAAGTCATGTCTGATAGACTATTTAGGAGTAAGAGTTAATACAATACACACACATGTTAAAATCATACATAACAAACACAAAATGGATTAGAATTGTCATATATTTATTACTGGAAGCATTCCTTCACATTAGAGATATACATTGCGCAGGACAGATACATATGACATCCATAGAACTTCATATCTTTGCTACATAAAACCTCAGAATTAAAACATGTTGCATGATGCGCCTGTTACGAGGAAAATCTCTCTATGGCTCGGGGTAAACCACAACAAACGAAATGATATGCATAAATCAACTGTAATTCCAAGTATGCTATCTAAATGAAATACTAACAAGACAAGGCTAAGATCCTACGTCGTCCGGGCGTTCGAAGAAGAATATTGTTGAGCACACAACCCAAATCTTTATACCTAAAAATTGTACTCAACAACCAATATACACAAGCACACAATGATAATATATAATGCTAGCATATATATTGGCATAATCCATTAACATACACGACAAACACACCCATGGAATAATAATTCAAATATTTGCAAGATATCAATTGGATGAGAAAATAATATTTCTATAAAATAATCAGTAGAAGTACATAGGTGACAAACTTCTGTAACGACACATATCAGAACCGAGAAACCAAGTCCCTATAGCTGGGCCTGCACCAAAGGAAATTTCATATATAGGGTTCAATGAGGTTCTCCATCATAAATAAGGAAGATCTTGGGGGCTGAACAAAGGAATTTTAGACTTTCAAGGACAAAGGGATGCAGATTCAATATGAAGTGAAATTTCTCTCAAAGTTGAATTGTTTCATCTCTCAAGGCTTGGATATGGCTCAATTTATAGCCTTCAAATGGAACTTAAGGGTTGATTCAGAGCGTTTCTAGTATATGGAAGGCCAAGGATCATGGATCTC
>SNQJ01S0236247.1:9421-23258 GCA_010110895.2 Picea sitchensis
TTTGTTGTCTAAGATGGATAGCTTTGAAAAATGGATGAGGTAGAGCATACCATCCTACAAAGATCTTTTCAAACAACATCATTTTCCTTAAGGAGATGCATTAAATCAAACTTTTGAGGCATGGACTACACATATAAAGAAGTGGAGAAAAGAAAAGGGTGATGCTTCCTCAAGCCACACAAGGAAGTTTTCTAGAGAAGAGGATTCAAAAAAACAAAGAGGGTCGTCTCCCCAAGTGGGAGAAAATGACGATTTACTTGAGGAACACAATAGACAGGAAGGGGAAATGAACAATCAACCGGATGTATCAAGATGATCGATTTCTTCTCTTTCATATTTTCTACAAAGAGGATGAATTCAATTGTAAATGGGCTTGCTTGTGCATCTTTGTAGACTTTTCCATGAAATGTTTATGAATGAGAAGCCATTGTTGGCCAAGCTATTTGGAGTTATACTTTATTTCTAAAATGTGAGGTTTGTGGAAATTTTCAATACTAATTTACTGAGTTTTGTATTGGTATAAGCATTTGATTTACAATGTAGACTTTTTTCACTTATAAGCAACTTGTTTTATTTATTTTTATCTCACAAATTGTTTTTCTATAGCCTCCAAGATATTACTGCAGTCAGTTGATCATTACTAAACTTTTCTATAATACAATCGGTTATTTCAGTTATTGCTTTTGTTTTCTTAAGTAAATTTTTACTAAAGGTTTAAAGTAGTGATATATTTGGTGCTATTTTTACCTCATTAGTTTTTTTAGTTATCTTGGGAATCAATTTTCACTTTGCATATTAGATTAGCTACATTTCATTTATTGTATTTCAAAAATACTTAAATGGTGGACTAGGTCACAACAAGTAAAACCAAACAAAATCATCTAAAGGTTTTTAGGAAATAAACCGGACGGATTCCCTATTCCAAATGGTGTAAGTTCTAATTGGGATATTTCAATGGGGAGAATCCCTACTATTTTCACATGGACATTAAACCTTGTCAACACTTAGTCATCATTTAGATCCTAAAGGTTTTCTGCCTCCATTATCACGACTTCATCCTTTTAAGTCTTTTGGGGATAGAATTAATTAGGGAATCATGGAACAAGCAAGTAATCTTTCCTGTATCAATGTTATTAATGCTAGTTTTCTTTAGCATATTCCACCTAGAAACATGTAGATATAGATTCTTGGTGTTTATATGGCATTATGTGGGGTGGAATTCCTTGCCTATTGCAAAGCATGCGATGTTCACATTTGTCTCTTTATCAAGAGAATATGAGGAGACTACTAAATAAATTCCATGGGTAATTCAATATCACACTTTATTGACATGTCTCTGTTACAATATTTTCTATGTTGGATGTTAACTACAATTTCCTAAATAGCCTACATTCTAGTGTGGTCCTCCCTTGTATATTTCTTTGTGGGTGGATGCAAAATGGTCTTTTTTTGGACTTTGTTATGGGAATTCCTATTCTAATTTAAAATAAGTTATCTCTTTGTATTTTCCCTTACTTTGTGGCCATCCCTCTCATAGTTTGGAGGCATCAAGTTTTGAATTGTTATTACTTTTCTCTTCTTTGTTGTTAGTTCTATGAGGCAACCACCATAAATATAGCTTTCATATCCTTAGTCTTAGGGATTGTCTTAGTGCTGAGTAGTTTTTAGGTTTGGTTCGATGTTAGGAGGTAGTACATTTGAGTAACTGTATACGCCTTAATTATAGACCCTTGGTGGGGTGTTTTTCAACTACTATATTCCAATTGTCACACTAAGTAGTGGTATATTTTTCAATAGTAACCTTTGTCCATTCAAGTTGTTTTATGACATTGGATCTATAATGCAACACCCCAAAAATGCAGTTCCTCAAGACCTTGAGATTGACTCCAAAAATAATGATTTTCTTGAATTTTGTTTCTCTAGATGTGGATATGGATATAGTTCACGTGGTTTCCTCTCCCATCTATGTTTAAGAGCCCTAATACTATGAAAAATTACATGAATTTACTCATGAAGCCAACCATGAACTTGTTTTTGGGTTTGATTACTTTCAAACCCCTCAATAGCTATGTCCAACCAACTTGATCAATTACAACTTGACGTAACAACCATGTTGCATGGGTACTTGTCTATCCTTAACAATCTCATGAGGAATTCATAGAATGGTCTATATTTTAGTTTGTTGTTTGTTGTTGGCACAGGCGCAGACCCAGGGTTCAACGCTACAACAATGCACCAACAAAACCCTAACTATCGACCCTTTCGGTAACACCTGCAAAGCAGATGAAGTCTCACATGAGGTAGAGACAAGGGTGGTTGCAGGACTCTAGTGTATGCAACCTTAGCTGGGACACAAATCTGTGATTGTAACACCTTAACATAGCACTTAGAAATTATGATTCATCAATATTCAGTCTTATCTTACATTGCAACTAAACCCTAATAACAGATCAACATAGTATTCACATAAATTCAATAGACTCAAGAACTAAGCATACCAACATAGATCAAATATAGAATTCAATCGCATTATTCAACACTAAGATATCATATCAGATTCATTTATCATCTAACATCGCACTAAGCATTGAATCACATAAACAAAAGAACAACCAAGAAGAACAAAGCATTCACAAAACATGATATACGTGGTTCACCCCCACCTTGGGGCTACATCCACCAACTCTTCTCCTCTTTACTATCTTCGGTCAATTAGCTCCATGCACAGAGCCTCAAAATAAGCTCTGCATAGGACAGGAGATTTGCACACCTCGCTAGATCCTCCTTCCTCGAGTAGATCTAGGCACAGAGCCTTCCATAGTCTGCACACAAAGAACTAAAGATGAATTTCACTTAGCTCTGCAAGTCTGAACATACAGTATGCACCAAGCCTCTTACAATCATTTACACTTAGCTTTGCAAGCCTCACACAGTATGCACAAAGAAATTACCACTTAGCACTTAACACTCTGGCCTCTTCTTACATCGCCTAGATACTTATTTATACATTACAAAACAGGCCTAAGCATGGGTAAACCCATGGGCTGATATCCCCATACGCATTACATAAGCCCAAAACCCAAAAATCCCTAAAAAGGGGTCGAGATCCCACGATATCTGCTTTGTATTACGCTCTACCTTCGACAACCTGTCGAAGTCCCAAAATGTTAAAAAATGACCAAGGATCCTCAAAACTTGGTCAAGGGCCAATAGGCCCCCAACACTCACCTGTGACTTGTCCCAAGTCACTCTGATCTGGGTAGATCTGCCTCAAAATCCTCGAGCTTGGCTCGAGCGGCTTCGACCTGTTGCTGTGCCACAACCTCCTTCTCATTGAACTCTTGGATTACTGCTTCATTGACAGGTCCCTCTAAGCGCTGTTCAGTTGCAGTGACGACTTCCTCCAGTTCTGCTCCTCGACCTTCGATCTCTATGAATAGTTGGTAAGCCTCGTCCTGTATTGGTTGGATCCTCTGAGTTACTTCCATGAATCTGCTGTGAATGGTGTGGACCTGCTACTGGGCAACGCATTTTTCTTGGGATCGCTTCATCCTCTCAATGGCTGACAAGGGCTTCAACTATGCCTGTACTGTTTCTACTTGCTGCCTCGGCTCTTGGAGCTGTGACTCCAATGCATTCAATTTAGGATCCTCAATGAGTTGGTCATAAGTTTGGGCACTGCGATCACTCAATTGTTTACATTCCATGGCGAGGCCCTTGATTCTTTCAACTATGCCTCAAGCAATTGCTTCTCTTTGATCTTGCACATCCTGCAGAGTACTGGGCATTGTTCTTAGCTCCATATCTGTGATTATTTGCTGAAGCTGCAGGATGATTTCTGCAAGCTGTGCTACTTGGTGTTCTATTGGTTCTTACTCCTTCTTCTCCAAGCCCGTCACAGAGTGAAGTTCTCTGTTGACTGCTTCTTTTACTCCGACCTGCTCCTTGAGCAAATTTTTTTTCTCCTACTAGATTTGCACTCTTTCTTCTTTGAACTTCACTTGAAGAGCATCCTTTTCCTATTGCACAATCCTGCATTTCTCTATAACTTCCTCCTGTGCTTGTTTCAGGGCCGTTGTGGCCTGGTCTTTCTCAGCTTGTGCTCGATGAAGGCGGGCTTCAGTCACATCAGCCAGTCTTCGGAGTTGAGTAGGCTCATCTCCCAACTCTGGTTCTTCTGAGGGCGGGGGCACAGTGGACACTGTGCAACTCAAATAAAGGGTTTATTGTACACCTCTTAGTTCTGCTTCAATTCTATAGTACATGGCTTCTTGTTTTTCTTTGTTTCTTTGCAAAATCTCCTCTGAGGCATATCCTATAGATGAAATAATGAAGTCAAAGTCATCGACCGTGAGTACACTCTGCATCTTTGGCTTATTGGATTTGGAACTCTTCTGCGATGAAGGTTTTGTGGGGGAAACCTTCCTTTTCTTAGATGGATCGGTGTCGTCAGGGAGGTTCTGTGGTGGTGTTACTTTTCCTTACTTATCTTCTTCTTGTTATTTTTCCTCTTTGTTCACTTTGTCACCACCTCCTCCGCTAGGTGACTCGGATGCAGTCTCTTCTGATGAGATGTGTACTTCTTGTACATATTGCTTCTTATTCTTCCTACTACTTCTTGGGGCATCATACTCTTCACGAGTAACCACTGGGTTTCCAATGAGGTCCAGGTTAGACAACTCTGCAGGGTCAACATGAATAAGGAGTTCTGTAGGCCAGTATTTAATGATTTCTTCTAGGTCCTCTGTAGTGAGCTTGTAGTAGTACTGAAGTTATTCTTTGCTTTCATCGACACGCACAGTAATGTAAATAAAATGCCTATCTGTGAGAAACTTCATAAGAGGCCTGAACTTGTCTAGGGTGTTCAGCGTCATATGAGGGAAGGATTCAATAGCCCTCCTAAGCTACAGGTAATAGGTATGAAATACTGCATTTTACTACCACTTCTTTCCCATATCGCTTGAATACCAGCGTGGTGAACTTCGCAGCAAGCAGCTCGAATGGATCGATCTCAGGGAAGGTCGTACCTTTCGTCATCTCCCAAGAAGTAAACGCGATGAGGATGATGAGGATCAGGAGCCAACTAAAGTTAAACTCATAGCCTTGATCCTGATCTTCACGAAAATCTAGTTCGATCTGGTTAACTAGGTACTTCACCCAGTTCATCTATAGGCCTTCCACATATTTCCTAGTGAGGTCAACGACAAACCTTGTAACCTGCGTGGGTCTATTCTTTATTACTAGATTTATTGCAATTAATTGGCATTATAGGTGCACTGTGCCATTCTGGATGGAGGCTACCTTGTAGCCTGATGTCTCCTTCTCAACAACTCCGTATGTTTCTTTAATTGTCTGTGCCAAGGCGTGGTCTGCAACTTTTCCTGGGTAGAAGTCTTGTGGGTCTGGTCCCTGCATGCTCAGTCCGGTGATCCTATGGATCAATGCTGGATCAACAATGATTCTTTGTTGAAGCTGCATGATGATTTCTGCAAGCTGTGCTACTTGGTGTTCTATTGGTTCTTACTCCTTCTTCTCCAAGCCCGTCACAAAGTGAAGTTCTCTGTTGACTGCTTCTTTTACTCCGACCTGCTCCTTGAGCAACTTTTTTTTCTCCTACTGGATTTGCACTCTTTCTTCTTTGAACTTCACTTGAAGAGCATCCTTTTCCTATTGCACAATCCTGCATTTCTCTATAACTTCCTCCCGTGCTTGTTTCAGGGCCTTTGTGGCCTGGTCTTTCTCAGCTTGTGCTCGATGAAGGCGGGCTTCAGTCACATCATCTAGTCTTCAGAGTTGAGTAGGCTCATCTCCCAACTCTGGTTCTTCTGAGGGCGGGGGCACAGTGGACACTGTGCAACTCAAATAAAGGGTTTATTGTACACCTCTTAGTTCTGCTTCAATTCTATAGTACATGGCTTCTTGTTTTTCTTTGTTTCTTTGCAAAATCTCCTCTGAGGCATATCCTATAGATGAAATAATGAAGTCAAAGTCATCGAACGTGAGTACACTCTGCATCTTTGGCTTATTGGATTTGGACTTCTTCTGCGATGAAGGTTTTGTGGGGGAAACCTTCCTTTTCTTAGATGGATCGGTGTCGTCAGGGAGGTTCTGTGGTGGTGTTACTTCGCCTTACTTATCTTCTTCTTGTTATTTTTCCTCTTTGTTCACTTTGTCACCACCTCCTCCGCTAGGTGACTCAGATGCAGTCTCTTCTGATGAGATGTGTACTTCTTGTACATATTGCTTCTTCTTCTTCCTACTACTTCTTGGGGCATCATACTCTTCACGAGTAACCACTGGGTTTTCAATGAGGTCCGGGTCAGACAACTCTGCAGGGTCAACATGAATAAGGAGTTCTGTAGGCCAGTCTTTAATGATTTCTTCCAGGTCCTCTGTAGTGAGCTTGTAGTAGTACTGAAGTTATTCTTTGCTTTCATCGACACGCACAGTAATGTAAATAAAATGCTTATCTGTGCGAAACTTCATAAGAGGCCTGAACTTGTCTAGGGTGTTCAGCGTCATATGAGGGAAGGATTCAATAGCCCTCCTAAGCTACAGGTAATAGGTATGAAATACTGCATTTTACTACCACGTTTTTCCCATATCGCTTGAATACTAGCGTGGTGAACTTCGCAGCAAGCGGCTCGAATGGATCGATCTCAGGGAAGGTCGCACCTTTCGACATCTCCCAAGAAGTAAACGCAATGAGGATGATGAGGATCAAGAGCCAACTAAAGTTAAACTCATAGCCTTGATCCCGATCTTCACGAAAATCTAGTTCGATCTGGTTAACTAGGTACTTCACCCAGTTCATCTATAGGCCTTCCACATATTTCCTAGTGAGGTCAACGACAAACCTTGTAACCTGCGTGGGTCTGTTCTTTATTACTAGATTTCTTGCAATTAATTGGCATTATAGGTGCACTGTTCCATTCTGGATGGAGGCCACCTTGTAGCCTCATGTCTCCTTCTCAACAGCTCCGTATGTTTCTTTAATCGTCTGTGCCAAGGCGTGGTCTGCAACTTTTCCTGGGTAGAAGTCTTGTGGGTCTGGTCCTTGCATGCTCAGTCCGGTGATCCTATGGATCAATGCTGGATCAACAGTGATACGTCTGTCCAACCATAGATAGCCACTATGGAAGCATGACAACATGAGCTTAATGCAGGCGTTAACCTCCTGGTGCCTTCCAAAATGTGGAATCTTCATTACATTCAAAAAAGTGGACTGCACGAGGTTCATGGTCCACAACTGAGGGATGATATTCATCTTCTTTCCCTTCATCTTGGTCATATATTTGTGAGGTGAGAGCATGCCATAACTCTTATAGCCTCCCAGGTTACAGTTGCTAATATTCAAGGTTGAAATCCTTTCTTGTTGTGGTCTGACTGTGCATATCCCCTTTGGGAGATACACAGTGATGACAGTGTAGTCGAAGTCCCTTGGGACATTGTCGCTACTCACTACACCAGCCAGGGGTGGTATGTACTCAGGTAGGATGGAAGGTAATAACTTCGCATTTTCCAAGTCATCTCTATGCTTGTTTCTTTTCTTGGTTGCAGCTTGGGATGGTCCGGATCCGTGAGCAGTCGACGGGGAGGCTTGCACTCCTCTTGTCGATGAAGCTTGTATGCCTACAGAAATTACCTTTTTAGTCATGAGGTCGATGATTATCTCCTTCACAGACTCTTCAATTGTGCTAAGTTCTTTGGACATACACGCTCATGGCTGCCTATCTCGGGTTGAAGAGAAACTACTCAATGCAATGGGATGGATGGCAATAGCTCGATGATCATTGCGCAAAATCAACTAATTTGTAAGATCAGATAATCACGGGTGGAAAAAGTGTTCTCGGTGCAAGGCTAGATGGAATAAGTAGAAAACTAGGTAACAAATCTTTCCAACAGGCGAGAATCCTTCATTAATGCAGTTATGTCCGTTACGACGCAGTCCTAACGGTCTGATGGCGAGCTTTCTGGTCATAACTGCTTTTCGAACCATTCGGGTCATCGGGATAACGTTTATAATGCCTCCAATGGTCATATTTATTCACCATGGAGAAGTGCCATGCTGTGTTGTACTAGTATCTCGATGAATTTTAGATTCTGGAATCCTTCCTTCTGCGCAGTTCCTTCTGAAACTTTCTATAACTTTTCTATCTTTTCTTTCTTCTTATTGAGATTTCTAGCCTTCTTCCCGTTGATCTTTGTCTCGATATTCCTATTTCCATTATGATTCTGATCTTCTCTCAGCATAGTAACTTCATACTATTGATGGTCTTTACTATGGTTCAAGGAAAATACTTCTTCTCTGTCTGGTGTTGGTGCTCTACTTTCCTGTACAGATAGGTGTCTCAAGTCCTCGTGTGTCCTTTCAACTTCGACATCCAAGTTTCTGGTCCTGAATAACTTCGACCTGTTTTCCTGTTCTTCAATCAAATGTGTGATCCTCCTAGTCATGAAAGCTTTTAATTCTTGCTTCTTCTACTCTAAGACTCCCTCTCCTTTTCTTCTGGCTTGATCCTTTTCGATCCAAGGTTTTCCTAGTAGCATAGCAAATGGGGCGTTGTTCTCAATAAATTTAACAACCTCAAAATATTCTTCTGCCGAGGTTCCATGAGAAATCATAGATATTTGGGTAAGTCTTCCACATAGGGTTATCAACTTTCCTCTAAATAATCCTATTCCTCCTAATGAAGGAATCATAGTAGGCTTTCCTAAAATTTCCCAAGTTTTTTCTGTCATGATATTCACCCGTGTTTCCTCATCCAGAATGCAGTCAATGTCGAAGTATCCTATTCTTGTTTCTATGCATTCTTTTTCTTTGAATATTTATGGTAAGTTGATGTTTCTGTGATCATTCAGGTTGATGCATGAGCATCGCCTTCAAGGTCGACATCGCACACATGGAGACAATCATAAGAGATTTCAGCAACGCTTGAAATTCAAATCGGGCATTAACTCAAAATTTAACTGGGTTGTTGATATATTTTGTTGAGCAATTTGAATATTGTAACTTGTTTGAAAAGTCTCTAAGGACTGCAAGAAATTGCAGACATGGAGTGTTGACTCTGTTTGATAGTAATTAGCAGTTATTGTAATGGGACGGAGTAGGTAACAATTTTAAGTTTGAAATGATAGATTTTAGAACAGGACGAGAGAGCTCACGGAGCTAGTCCTTAGATATTTTGATTTTCAATTTGTAATAGAGATATACAAAATAGAGTATGAAAGGATTGTATTAGAACCATAGTAGAATAGAGCAGAGGAACACCATATGTATTTTTCATTTTTATGAATGAATAGAACATATGAAAGTTGTCCCAAACTGGACTGTGTTCATCTGAATGTGATTGCATGAATATTTCATTCTCTATGTGGTATTTGTTTCATTCTCGTTCCTATATGAGAGTTTGAGAAGATGATTTTATGAACCTGTAACGAAAGTGGATCAGTTCCAATCGTTTCTCTTCCGAACCGTGTATGCAAGGTGTGCATTCACAAACGCAAGGTGTGAATTGACTGAGTCTTAGAATGACTTAGAGAGAAGGGTTCAGAGAGAGAACATAGGGAACTTGAGGATACAAGTGAAAGGAATGCATAGAGGCTAGAAGCGACCAAGTTTCGAAGGAATAAACTAAGAGATCGCCAGGCGGGCATAAGGTATTTTCTTTTCAAGAAAATTCCTCGAATCTAAGTTATTCGAGATCTTTGAACGCAAGGTGTGCGTAAGAGGTCGAATCTTCAAAGAGGATGAATCTTAGGAAGGATAGTACTTTTGAGTATAGATCTTTAGTAGGGAAGAATTGAAGGCTGAGGTCTTCGACACTTAGAAAACCTTCTAAGTTTGAGAGAAGGAAAAGCTCAGGAGGAGGAGCATCGCAGATCGTCAGATTTAGTACAGAGGACCGATAGCAATTGGATCTGGAGGAAGGTGCACGAGGTTTAACCTTATGTATGTAAAGTGGAACGCACTCATCAGATTCTTGAAAGCGTTAGAACCGTCTGTCGTTATAAGACACGTGGCGAAGATCCAAAAACCATCGGGGTTTCGGAACTCAGGTGCATAAGGGTGGTGAGAAATGGGCATTCATGATTGCCAAAATCTTGAAATCATTTCGACTGTTGGATCAGGAGTGATGGGTGGTGAAGATCTAGAAGCCACCTAGGATTTGTTTTCTAGGAGTCGAGAGTGAAGACTCTCCCAAATTGCCGAAAGGAAGAATGCCAGGATTTGATCATGACCATTGATAATCTCGAAAATATCATGACCATTGATCATGATTAAGAGTTACAACTGTCCATCAGAGGGGATACGTGGATGTTTGTTGGCATTTTGGCACCAGGAAAATGAAGGAGAAGACTGGGCCAAAATCGTGAAAGGGGATTTCATGAAAGGACCAGAACCATCCATTTTGGAGGATGCGTGGAAGAGATCTGGAAGTCACCGGGAGTTGGGAGGTGAAGACTCTACAAAATCCTGAAAAGGGGATCGCCGGGATTTGATCTAGGCCATTGATTAAGTGAGAGATCTGGACCATAGATCCGAGAGGTATTGGGTCTCCGGGTTTTGGGGATTTGAAAGGGAAAGGAGGAGCACTGCATTGTGATTCCCTGAATCGCGAAAGACGAAGCACTCAGAGGAGTAGCCCTAGGCCATAGGATAGGGTCATGTGGAGAAGGCTTAAAGGAGGAGCCGTTAGGCCCTTTTCGGGCTTCGACATTTCGAAAGACAGGGAGCTGGGGAGAGCTCTCATGTAGGTGTCCCGAACTTCTAAAACATGAAAGGTGCATATTCTAGAGCCTTGGGTCACAACCTGAGGTCACGAGAGAGAAAAGGAGTTAACGCAGAGGTATCTGTTGGATTGGAAAGGAGAAGGGTGTCGAAAATGTGGTGTGCACGTAGGGCTTCTCAAAGCCCGCGTCAGGGACAAAGGGGCTTGTGGATTTGTTCGAAGGGTTCTAGCAGGAACCAGAGAGATATTTCGGCTCAGTAGGAAGGAACAATCCAGTGACCGGGAGGTCATGGACCTTGTCGAAGGGTGAGGTAGGGGGTCTGCATTAGGTGGCATCAGAGCTAAGATTTTGAGTTTGTTTGCGAACAACAGAAAAAGGAAAAGGAGGAAGGTTGGTGCCATTTGTGGTATCAAGGAAGTTTTCAATTTATGTTTGTAGGTGACGTAGTGAAGTCATGTCGCCTAGAAGACGCAAAGAGAATGATGAGATGGAATAAGAAATGAGGTGACTGAGAATGATATTAGACGCCATGGAGACCACACAAAGAAGAGCACTGAATGATGGTGATGTCAGTGAGGCTGAAAGTGAAGAGGCAGAGGTTGAGGAAAATGCAGCAGAGGATGCTGCACAAGCTCGCTTGATATAAGCTGTTTCAAGAATAGGAGCCAAAGCAAGGATAGAGGTACCTATGTACGAAGGGAATTTGGAAGTTGAAGAATTTTTGGATTGGGTACGTGCCATGGAAAAATACTTCGATTACAAATATATCGAAGAAGACAAGATGGTGAAGAATGCAGTGATAAGATTGAAAGGCCATGTAGCTTTATGGTGGGATGAACTACAAGCCGAACGCAGAAGAAATGGTAAGTAGAAAATTAAAATCTGGGATAGGATGGTAGCTAAGTTGAAGGAAAATTTTATCCCGATGGATTACCAGATCAATCTTTACAGAAGATTGCAGAATCTGAAATAGAGAGGTTTATGAGTGAAGGAGTACATTGAATAATTTTACCGACTGAACATCAGGGCTAGACAGAAAGAGAATGAAGATGAGAAGACAGCCAGATACATCAGTGGGATGAGATATTAAATCCAAGAGGATATCAACATGATGTCTATCAGTAAAGTCGAGGATGCCTATCAAGCAACCTTGAAAGCTGAAGAAAAGTTGGCTAGGAGGCAAAGCCAATGAACCATAGGTGGAAACTCAAGCAGAGGCAAAGGAAGCACCAGAGAAAATTTCTGGAAGTCTAAGACTGAATATGAAAAAAAACATAGTCACCATGAGAAGGGTGGAAGATCCAAAGAAGGACAACATGGCGGAAGAAGTTCTTTTCCCAGAAGTAGAGGAAGAGGAAGAGCCAGAGGAGGCATAGTTAAATGCTATACATGTGGAAAAGGACACAAATCTTGGGAATGTCCTGACAGAAAAGAGAAGGTGGAGAAGCACATATTGCTGAAGAAAAGAAACATGTGGAAGCAACAGAAGGAGGAAGAAACCTCATGATAAGGAAAGTTCTTCTCAAACCAGAAAAGGAACCAGAGGAACTAATTCAGCGAACAAGCCTATTCAAAACTGCTTGCAATTCGAAAGACAGAGTTTGCAAAGTGATCATAGACAGTGGAAGCACTGACAATATAGTATCCACAGAGATGGTGGGAAAGATGGAGATGAAGACAGTTGCACACCCAAATCCATATAAGGTATTGTGGTTGCAGAAAAGGGCATCAAGTCATGGTAAGTCAACAATGCCAAGTTGAATTTAAGATAGGAGGTTACAAAGATGAAATATTATGTGATGTAATTCCTATGGATGTCTGTCATATTTTATTGGGAAGGCTGTGGAAATATGACCGAAAGGTTATTCATGATGGAAGAAAGAATACCTATACCCTAGAAAGGAATGGTAGGACACATATGTTGTTACCCATAGAAGACAAAGAGAAAAAGCCAGAAGAAATTCCAAGCATACTTCTCATGAGTGGGAAGGAGCTCTTAAAAGAAGTCAAGAAGGAGAAAGAAATGCAGTTTGTTGTAGTGAGGAAGCCTAGAGTTATCCTTACAAATAATTCTGTAGAATATTTTCCTATAGAAATCCAGGAACTGTTAGAAAAGTTTGTTGATATAGTTGTGGATGAGTTACCACACTCATTTTCACCTATTAGGAGCATAAGCCATCATATTGACCTTATCCCAGGAGCTAGTTTACCAAATAAAGAAGCTTATAGGTTGACACCTAAAGAGAATGAGGAAGTCAAGAATCAAGTCCAGGAGTTGTTGGATAAATGGTTAGTCAGGGAAAGCCTAAGACCATGTGCAGTACCGAATGTATTGAGCCCAAAGAAATATGGAGGATGGAGGATGTGTATAGATTCTCAAGCCATCAACAAGATAACCATTAGATATAAATTTCCTTTACCGATGATGGATGATTTGATGGATTGTTTAAGCGGAGCAAGCTATTTTTCCAAGGTAGACTTGAAGAGTGGATATCATCAAATAAGAATGAGAGAGGGAGATGAATGGAAAACAACATTCAAGACAAATTAAGGATTGTTTGAATGGTTGGTCATGCCGTTTGGGTTGACAAATGCACCAAGTACATTTATGAGGTTGATGAATGAAGTGTTGAAAGAATTCGTTGGAAAATTTGTCATAGTATATTGTTGGATTATTGAGAGAGGGGGTGAATAAGTAATAACGTAATTATAATCCTTTTTCTTCAAATGTTATATCAATGTAGAATTATTATCCAATAATGAGCAATAATAAATAAATAATCACACACATACGCAGTACACCAGTGTTTTACGTGGAAACCCAAATCGGGAGAAAACCACATAATGCTTTTTCTTATATGTATTGAAGAATTACATTAATTGGAAGCACCAAATTCCTTTGTTTTCCAGCTGCAACTGGAAGGAGGCTCCAACCCCCTAGTTTCTCAGGCTACAACCTGAGGGAAGCTCTAACTCCCCAAATATCTGGCTACAACCAGAAGGAGGCTACACCCCCAATGTTCTCCGGCTACAACTGGAAGGTGGCTACAACCACCTGTCCTTGCCCTGTCCTGCCACCCTGAAGTAGAAGTAGAATGATGGA
>SNQJ01S0236249.1:0-22640 GCA_010110895.2 Picea sitchensis
CTGGTAGAACACCGATGAATGTGGCTCAAAACAATCATTGGTGGTCGAGGTCAAAGACAAGGAGCCAAACCCTGATTCAGGATATGATCTAGAAAATATTGAAAATGGACAAATCATCGACGCATACCCCACTGCTATTTTCACGACTGTAACAATTCAACAAGAAGAACTAGTAGATCCTGAAGAGGGGTAGCACCTCTTTTATTCACAGATGTGGCTGAAGGGGACCCCGTTGCATTTCATTGTTGATAGCGACAGCAAGAAGAACCTCATCTCAACTGAGGTCATCAAATGGTTTGTGTTGTCGACAACACCACACCCGTAACCATACAACATCGGGTGCCTTCACTATGGATGATATTGATACAGGTGGATATCGTTGGCCACCCACCTTTTCCAACTGGATGAAAACAATTTCCTGACACTTTTTGTAATTTACTATTTTTAGTAGTTTTTCGGGTCCTGAACTTCCGAAGCCGTTTTGAGGCCCTAAATGAAATATTTTGGTAAAACGGGGAGAAACATGGAATTTCATTCGATGTTTCTCACACAAAAGTTTTAGTCCTCTGATAGATATTTCTAACGGTGTATCGAGTGCCCCAAACAAAGATCGTATGCAAAAGTTACACCCTCAGGAAATTGACGTATCAACGACCTCCATCGGGGCCCGCAAACCTTTTGGCTTTTCATCTTCCAGGGTTAGGGTTTTATATTTTCCTTATGTTACAAAGGCCCTTAGAGACTCATTGTAATAATCATTTTCTTGCGAATGCGAGTAGCCGTCACATCTCTTCTTAGAGATAAGTTTCCACCATTCTAGCGAGTCTTTCACTCTGTATTTTTACAGTCCCTGTACAATTCTTTCATTAATATAAATTGTGTATTACTGTATCTCTGTGTTTATGGTTGCATCTCTGATATGTGTTTGTTATATTATTGGATATCCATGATATCTCTGTGCATTTATTTATTATATCCTCTCTCTCATTTCGTGCCGAAAATAATCCGGATCAATGGTATCAGAGCAGGCTTCTCTTGATCATTTTTTCAGTGCATGTCTCTGCCGAGGTCCCAGTATAGAAAGTTCGGTCTCGATCTTGTCTCTCTTGAATAAAATTTCTCTTGCATGCCCAAGAAACCTTCCATGGCGAAAGAAAAGAAAAACAATGGAGTAGACGATCCTATCAATATTTTGCTTAAGCAATCTATCACGTGACAGAGGGACGAAATGATGGAGATTTTTTCCCAGATCCTTCAATGCTTGTCGATAGAAACATGCACATCTTCATCAAACGACCACTTTGGAGGCACCTTGCCTTTCAAGGTACAAGTTAATTTTGATATTCCTATATTTGAAGGATAGATAGATGCATAAGCCCTAGACAAATGGTTAAACCTGCTAGAAGGTTATTTCTTTGTTCACAAATTTTATGACAGAGAAAAGATCACCTATGCACTCCTTAAATATCTCCCCCATGTCAAACATTGGTGGGAATCTTACTGGGAGTAGAATTCCACAGAGGATTCTAGAATATATGGGGTTGAGCCCACTTGGGATTTTTTTGTGGATGTTGTAAAGGAACAATATTACCCTATTGGAAACTATGAGGACCAATACATGAGATGGATCACACTGTGGCAAGAGAGGGGCCAAGTGGTTCTGGCGTTCAACAATAATTTCCATACCTTGTGCACCAAGTTGGGTATCAAGGAATCTGAACGAAATTTGGCTCTAAAATACTACGGGGCTTGACACAGATACATACAAACTGAAATGGATTTTCTGGATATCTCATCACTCGATTTTATTTATCGATATATTGTTAAAATCGAGAATAATTTTAAGAACCAGAACAAACGGGAGTTCGGATCTACAAATCCACAACAACCAAAGTATTAGAAAAATGTCCCTAACAAACAACTTCCTAAAAACTAGTCTAATCCACAGTAAAGAAGGGTCACAGAAAGACGAAGAAGGACACCAGAAAATGGTGTGATTTCCACAAAATCCCCTGGCACAACACCAATGAATGTCACTCAAAATAGTCATTGGTGGCTGAGATCAAAGACAAGGAGCCGAACCCTAATTAAGAATCTGATTCTGAAAATAATGGTAGAAGACATATCATCAATGCAGACCCCACTACTATTGTCGTGACTGCAACAATTAAACTAGAAGAACCAACAGATCCAGAAGAGGGGGGGCACCTTTTTCATTCATAGATGTGGGTGAAGGGGACCCCGCTTCATTTTATTGTTGATAGTGGAAGTCAGAAGAACCTCATCTCAGCAGGGGTCGTCAAACAGTTGGGATTGTCGAAAACACCACACTCGCAACCATACAACATCGGGTGGCTTCACCAGGGACGAGATCTTCGTGTCATCCAACAATGTCGATTGTCATACGACATCCATCCCTTCAAGGATGAGGTATTATGTGATGTTTCCCAATTGGATGGCTGTGATTTTTTGCTAAGCCAACCATATATGTGGAAGCACCATGTTATTTATGAGTCTCGACCCCGCAGTGTCATTTTTTCTCTAGGGGTCATCTCTACAGAATACGAGAGGTATTTCCAACTACTGTTCCACCTAAACAGTGCTACAAGTTAGTATCTCATACTACAAAATTCATCTTCTTCACAATATGTTCAAAAGGTGAATAGAAGGATATTGCAACCACTATAGCCTCGGCCCAAGCACCTTCTATCCAACATAATCAGGTTGAAACTATTATAGCAAAGTTTAAATATTCCTTCTGCACACAAGCATCTCATGTAGCCAAACTGGTTAAAAAGGTCCAACCCTTCCAACCACTTGTTCATGAAAACCTTCAACAAGCTAAGAAACGCAACATATCCAACAAGGCAAGCAGCTCATCAAGATGTGGATTCAACAAATGCTTTTCTCTCTCCCCTGGGCACTCAACGCAATGGAGACCATATCTTCCTAAGGAGAGACGATTAATCTAGGTGGATATTGGTGTGTTGACGAGCGAAATTGACCGCTCGTCAACTGGAGGAGTGAATCCGGTCCGGGGTTGTCTAATTAACCCAAGCCATTTGTATTAATCCAATTCGACGGGTTTAGCGGCTCCATTGGCTGATCTAAGTCCTAAAGAAAGCGAAAAAACAAAACTAAAAAAAATAAAATAACTTGATGAATAACAATCGCTGAAAACTATATATAGATCTAATATGTATTTACAGTTTAACTAACTAATATTTATAAAATAACTCTAATTTTTATATATACAATATATACAAATGATTCTATTTCTAATATAAATATATATATATATATATAATATGTACACAATACGAATTTTAATCTAAATCTGCAAAAATCGAATATCAATGCTATTTAATATTTTTTGATTTATTTTCTTATAATGTTCATAACTGAGAAATGGAATATCAAACTGTCTAATTGAAAACTAAAATCACAGATAGTAGAA
This sequence comes from Picea sitchensis, assembly GCA_010110895.2. Lineage (NCBI taxonomy): Eukaryota > Viridiplantae > Streptophyta > Pinopsida > Pinales > Pinaceae > Picea > Picea sitchensis. The sequence goes on from SNQJ01S0236249.1 coordinate 3,458, forward strand.
GATGTTTTAGCTACAGGAAATTTATGTATTCATCAAACTAATGAAATTAAACTAGCAAACTAACTTGTTATCGCATCCAATATTTGTTCAGTGTGTAACATCCATTCTCCCTGTCTAATGAGGTAAACCCGCAGCAGATCCTACAATTGCTTCTCATAAATGTGAAGAAGTAATGATGGAATTCGAATGATACAAAATATAAGAGATACGATCACAACAATCTCATAATTTCACAAGGAGCCACATTAAGATAAATCCTGCTGTGAAAACTTGTGTATAAATGTTCAACAAATGATGAAGATAAATCTATTAATCCAAAGTTTGAACAAAATGATTATTGTGTGTTAAATATGGAACATAAAACATGGATAACATATAAATTTTTATCATACCAATTTGTAGTAAACCATGACAGCGAAAGAAATCACAATCTAATTGCAAATTGAAACAATCATAACTTGAATAAAACCACAATATGGAAAAGCTAAAGTTGTGACCAGTATTATATTTCATTCAAGTTTGTAAATTAAAAACCCATAGTCTTGCCCCAGGCAGAGATGGTATCATGTTTACAAAATAACATGCTTATATAGGTTCCAGGAACAAAATGCTTCCTATTGATAACAACAAATCTATTCCAAAAATATGGGGGATGCAACCTCCTTGATTTTACTTGATATCAAAATACTAATAGCCTAATCTATTTACTAAAAAAAAACATAAATTTGATATGGATAGAAGTTGTCAACGGTGCTTCATATCTCCTTGGAATCATAGGTTCCTGTTAACAAATGAAAATGGGGAAATTTTAGATACGTTTTCAATTGTAAAATCAAGCAACTCGAATTTTTCTAACTGGCTACAGAATCTTACGATTCTGTAGCTAGTTATAATTATAACTACAATCATATTTTATTCCACAAATAAAACAAACTAAAAAGTAATCTATTCAAACAAATCGTGTATCCTAAATTAAGAATGACGAAATCATGCTAAACTTTGAAAAAGATCATACCTGAAATCATGAGATTAAAACATATCAAGCAATATTGGAGTTTACTATTGTTGTCACTGCCTCTACATTCTTAAAAATGATAGATCCTATAGTTTTTAGGTGTTTGCCTTTTGCTTGAGCTATGGATTGGAGTCTATTGTTCTCATTTGTCAACGAATCCACTTGGTCTTTCAAAGATTTAAGCCGAGACTGTAGTATAGGCACATCCATATAATACCGGTTGATCCAGTATCAACACTCATTACACTGTGGCTATAGGGACTGTGCATTGGCACTGGTAGCATTAACAGCTGGAGAATCATCCATTTGACATGTAGGTTCATCACAGAATCGAATGCCAGAAAATTCGAGATTATCCTTTAGACACGGAGGCAGGTTTCTAACATAATCATAGGATCTGTCAGGGCAAAGTCCATATGAAAATGGATACTCTTCGGCCAAGAACCTTTCAATTTCTGAATCCGAGTCTTCACTTACCTCAATTGTGTTTTTTATGTCTGCACAAGGTTTGGGTTTTTTTTTAGCACATCGTGAAATCCAACGACCGACCCTTTTATTCTTATAATTAACATCGACTCTACCCTTTAGTTTCTTCCTTGTGGGTTTTTTAACAATTTTAGTGCAACTTTTTGGGTTTGAATCCGGTTGATTGTCCGGTTGAGTAGCATCAGGGTAGGTCGAGGGTTCAATATTAGGGGCATGATCACAGGGCAGTAACGGTGGAGGAGAGGTGGTAGGTTTCACAAGGGTTTTTGTGATAACAGGCTAATCAACCTGTCACAACTCACTATTACCAAAGCCATTTCCTAACACAAAAGCATCCCAACAATCGATGTTTAATTGCAACTGATGCACAATGATAATTTTGATCAAACCATGATGGAATAAACTAGAATAAGAATTCTTCCTCCTAAACCGCTTTCCCATCTTGTACAGACTTCTAAGGAGGAAGTAGGGCATGTTCAACGGGAAATCAATGAAACTCATAAGCAATCGCAGGTGATATAGGAAAACTAACCCAAATCTTCCTTCACACGTAATGAACTGTTTCACAATAGCAAGAAGATCATGCCACCTAGGTTTTAAAGCTGAGACAGGCATACCTCGGTCGCAACTAGTAATTTTTCGTGAGGTGAACAACAGAGTCCAGGGAACCTCTTCGACTTTTGCATTCTTGAACCACTTTTGGCCGAAAGCTGGTAAACCCGTAGCTTGTCTTAAAAAATATTCATTTACCTCAAGGTGCACATCACCTATCTTTGCTCTGCAACTGTCGAAAGTCAATGCGAACTCTTGGGCAACTCTCAGATTGAAACCCTTAAATTTTTCCATGAATACATGCCAACCGTTCCGTTCTAAATCATCCCTGGTGTTATCATGCATTAACAAGGTTTGGATTCCATTGGGCTCAATCCTTACCACCGGAGCCATGGCGAACATAAGGGAATCAACACAGAAATTGGAGGTAGGGTTTGATAAGAAAACACAGATCCATAGCCCCGAACAAAACAATGCTATGACAATTCAAAATGGTAGGCAGAGGTGTTAATCACCATGCGTGGGAATGAGATCGTGAGACCCAAGGCCATAAAGAGCAGTAATATCACGTTGTACTTCACATGACACCTTGGCACATGAGTACGTATAAGGATGTAATCACTTGAAAACCATAGAACGCACATTCATGGCTTTATTACAAGGTAAATATATCAAATAAACATTGAATAAAAAAATTTATGAATCAAAACCCCATTAATATTAATCAAATATTGATGAGTGGAGGTTTTTCACTTATGTAACCAAGGCACGTTTAGGACCAAGGGGTTATAAACAAGGAAAAAAATCATGTTCATAGAAAAATATGACAATTTGACAATAGACCATATGAATAGTTATCCTTTGATAAAAAATCGAAACAAAGTGTGAATTCCAGCTGTGAGTTTTCATGCTTACAGTCATGAAAACAAAAATCGAAAGGAAGGTATGTAAAAAGCGAAAAGTGATAAGTGTCGCTGATATTTAATAGAGTGGGGTGACGTTGAAAATCCTGATTTTGGACACATCTTAGTAAATTACAGACCTTGAAGAAATTTCTTAGCTATCCTTCATTAAGATCTAGAAATAGTTTGTTAATAAAATTGACTTTCAAGAGCAGGGAGACATCTCTGAATTGTTCTCTTAAGGAACAGGAACAACGTAAAAATAATTTTTATGGATGATTGAGAGTCCCTTCAGTTGCAGATTGAAATCAAGAAACGCTTTTCAAACAACAAGTTATCTTTAGCATGGCTGCAAACTCAGAAAAATATCACAGTTGATTTTTAAACAACTTTCAACAGTCATTTTAGAGGGGAAATTTTTGTGTTCTCTTTGTCTGAACTAGCCCATGATGCAGGCATTTGTGTTTCCAAAAGAAAGACTGATAAGCATAAAGGAAAAATTGAAACAAACCAGCAAAGAAAAACAAACACATAAAGGAAAAAATTGAAACAAAACCAAAGAAAGAAAAACAAACAAAGAAACAAAACAAAAATATTTTACTACTGTACATGGGAGTGCTCATCGAAAGATCCTTTTCGCAGCATGGCCATTCACCGAAGGTGTCTCGATGTCCTCTAAATTCCAGAATCGTATGAACTGGGACCTAATTTTTTAGGGATTAAGAATGGTCTCAACCACAAGTTCTGAAACTTTGTATGCTCTCCTTTTCCCTCATGAGGTTTATCCCATTTTAGGACAAGGTCACCTACCTCAAAATTTTTGTCAGAGGCAGAATTGGAATCAAACCAGTTTTTAACAATGAGTTGATGTTGATCCAATTTCCGTTTTGCTTGAGCCCTCACTTATTCTAATTTTAACAAAGTGTTGATTCGACTCTCCAAAGGGGGGCAGTCCTCTCCCTGTACTTTTTGCGATAACTGCAGAGATGGAAAAAGGACATGTGGTGGAAGAATCGCCTCCCTTCCGTAAACGAGAAAGAAAGGTGAGTTACCCACAACAGTTTTAGGAGTTACCCTATCATACCAGATTGCATTTAACAATGTGTTATGCCAATTTTTATGGTTCTCAAAGACTGTTCTCTTGATAATTTTGATCAGATTTTTATTAGTTGATTCTGCCAAACTGTTGCCTTGGGGGTAATAGCTGGTAGAATACTTTAATTTAATTCCCTTTTCTAGAGATAAATCACTCATCTCAAGAGACAAAAAATAAGAGGCATTGTCAAATACTAGGGATTCAGGGATACCGAAGTAGGTAATAATATTTGAATTCAGGAAGGATATTACCTGACTGGTATTTACAGCTTTTAATGGGGTAGCCTTGGACCACCTAGTGAAGTAATCTGTGGATGTTATGATATATTTATGCTGCTGCGAGGAAGGTAGATTGATTGGGCCTATAATATCTAGACCCCACTGCTGAAAAGGGGAGTCTACCGAAACTGGTTGCAAAGGGAAAGATGGTTTCTGTATCCGACCGGATGTTTTTTGACAAATCACACACTTGCGACATAAAGCATGAGTGTCTTTAAAAAGGGTAGGCCAGTAATAACCTTCTCTTAATACTTTATGGGCAGTGGTGTCTCCACCAAAATTCCCACCATCTTCTCTTGCATGCAATTCCAATAAGACTTTTTCTGCTTCATCTTTCTCAAGACAGCGCATTAGTACTCCATCAAAATTTTGACGAAACAGAATACCATTAATCAGAAAAGAAGCAGATTTTAATCTTAGTGCTCTCCTTTTTGTGGGATCAAGGTGACGGGGAGATGATTCATGTATAAGACAAAATTTTATGTCATCGTACTAGGGACTAACAGGGTTTTGTGCACAACAGATTTGATTTTGATAGTGTTGTCCTGGACTTGACATATCATTTTCCTCTTGTTGTCCTGCAGCTGAATCAGTGACCAACTTGCATAAACCTTGGCCTCTTACTATTTGTGCTGGGGTGATTTCTATGTCATACTCTTGCAAGGATGTGACCCAGTTTGCCCTTTTTTCACCTAGTTCTTTCTATACTAACAGATTTCTGACAGCCAGGTAAGGGACAATGATTTTCGTCCTAGATTTCAAAAGATAAGTTTGGAAGTGCTTTACTGCTTTGAAAACAGCATAGGCTTGTTGATCTACTGCTGGGTAGTTAAGTTTTTCCCCCTTGAAGGCTGATCTCATAAAGGCGATTGGGACTTTATTGTTTTCAGCATTCTTTTGAGTTAGGACAGCAGCATATGAACGGTCAGAGGCAAACATGTAGAGGGTGAAGTCTTGGAAAAAGTCAGGTCTCATTAGAGAAGGAGCATCTATTATGGTATTTTTTATTGAATCAAAAGGTTGGCTTTCTAAAGGTCCCCAATGGTACTGTACATCCTTTTTTATTAGGTTTTTTAATGGTCTCACCATTTCTGAAAAGCTGGGGACAAGTCTCCTAACAAATTTTATCTGTCCTAAGAAAGATTGCATGGACTTTTTTGACGAGGGAGGAGGTAGTTTCGAAATGAATTGAGTTCTTTCAGGGTCGATAATCATCCCTTCACTCGATACAATGAATCCAAAGAGTTTACCTTGTTCTACTGCGAAGATAGATTTTTTAGGATTCAAAGAAATGTCATACTTACGACATCGTTGTAGAACTGATCTTAAATGAGCTAGATGATCTTCTTTATTTTTTGAGAAGACAATGACATCATCCAGGTAAACTATGACAAATTGATTGATTAAGCCTCGAAAAGTGATGTCCATCGCCCTCTGGAAAATGGAACTGGCGTTTATGAGTCCGAAGGGCATATTTCTATAAGCGTAGGTGCCCCATGGAGTGCGGAAGGTGGTTTTGAATTGGTCTGGAGGGGACATCAGGACTTGGTTATACCCTTAAAAACCATCCAACAAGGATAATCTTTCAGAACCAGGTCCCTATTGAAGGATCTGTTCCATGGGAGCGACAGGGTAGTTGTCTTTATCAGACGCTCGGTTAAGATTTCGGAAATCGACATATAGTCGGATTTCACCACTCTTCTTTTGGACAGGGACAAGATTAGAGACCCATTGTGTGTGCCTAACTGGGAAAATTATCTTAGCATTCAGGAGTTTGTTTAATTCCTTCTTGATCGTTGGTTCAAGTTTTGGGTGCATTTTCCTTAACTTTTGTTGAAAAAGTTGGGTTTGGGGTTTCATGGGAATAACGTGTTGTATGCTGTTAGGATCAAAGGTTTTTAGGTCGTCATACGTCCAAGAAAAAACATCTTTGAATTCCTTAAACAACTTAATAAACGCTACTTTTTCTTGCTCAGAACACCCCACCCCTAAATTAATGCACTATAGGTTGTCTTTAGTTCCCAGATTTACTTTTTCATGCGTCAAAGAGGAACTATTCGTTTTACAGTTCACTGATTTTCTGAACTTGTCGTGAAGATCATAAAATTTTTCTAATCTAACTACAGATTTTGGGATAGAGTTGTTGATGATGGCGAAAATGAACGCTCGCCAACTGGAAGAGTGGATCCGGTCCGGAGTTGTCTAAATAACCCAAGTCGTTTGGGATGATCCACCCTGACAAGTTTAGCAGCTCTGTTGGCCGATCTAAGTCCTATGAAAACGAAAAGAAAAACTAACTAAAAGAACTAATCTAAATGAAAAAGAACAATAATTAAAGCAAACTAAAAACGAATCTAAAATAAATATATACAATTTACTATCTAATACTATAATAATTCTATGAAATTAAACGTTCAACTATCAATAGAATTAGATCTTAATCACAAATGTACAATATTTACAAATTACAGATTTTACATGAAAACCTGCTAAAATCATTTGTGAGTTGTCCTGTGACAGCATAAACTATTTTTTTTTTCATGAGAAAGAAAAGCAATGAAAACTAACTAAACTGGGCAATCAGAAAATAATAATCTTAACTAATAAATCTAACTAAACTAATTAAATAACACTAATAAGCTAACCTGTAATAATGCTTTCCACTTTGTCCTGTGTAAAGGATCCAGTTCAGTTGTTCCGTGGGAGGAAACCCGCACCAGATCCTCTGTAAGATTCTTGTAAATAGGAAGCAATAGTGCTCTTTTGAATATCAATAACAGAACCAACAAGACATAAAATTCACAGCAATCTTATGATTTAAAAATCATCACATTTAGATAAACCTGTGTGCAAAGATTTATACAAAATGATTAAATTGAAACAGAGTAAATGTTGTACATTTTTTATTTAAATAAAAGAGATCAGATATGGACAACACATAAACCAAATCACATCAACCTGCAATGAATCATGATTGCTAAAGTAGTCAATAATTAATTGCAAACTGATATGAATAAAACTTGAAATAAAAGTTTGATATATTGAAAGCTAAAGCTGTTACAAGACATCAACTTTCATCCCAGTCTGTATCATAAATCCATAGTCTGGTTCTCCCAACAGTGATGATGATGGGTCCCTTACAAAAAATAACAAGTATTTAAAGACCACAGGGTAAAACATCCCTGTGGGAATTATCAAAAACAGTTTACAAAAAATCTGGGGATAATCTCCCAAGTCTCTATTCCTGACTAAAGATAACAACCTATAACAAAACTATATCACAAAAGTATCTCCTAAACTTCCATAGCATATCCCATTGGTCATTGAAATTCGTATGCACCTGAAAGTGGACAAGAATAGACAAGTTTAAATGATATTTTATTTGTAAAAAATAACAAAAATCTAAATTTTAAGACTAGCTACAGAATCTTGTGATTTTGTAGCTGGTCTAATTTGAAAACAGAATCATTTAAATCTATCAAAACTAACATAAATATATTCAAATATTTAATTGTTGATTGGAAACAAAACGAATCATTTAAACCACAACTTCTATGCTAATCGATAGCAAATGAAATCTTGTTTGAATCTACTTCAATTAAAACAGACCCTAAACGAATATCAAGCAAATCTCTAATCAGAATTTAATATAGACATAATATGTCAATCCAACACTCAACAAAATCGTTTAATTTCAAACTAACATAGTCATATCAAATCTAACTTTGAATCTAATCCAACTCTTGTTAATTCAACGCACACGACATTGTTCGCGAATTGAGTCAAACAGGAATGAATCAAAACGATTTGGGGCCGACACAATCGCTTAGACAATTCGAAACCAATGAAATCATGAATCAATTTCAATCAACATGAACTATAACCGATCAAACAACTCATTCATAAATGCAATATTTTATGTCGACTCAGAAATCAACAAAATCGTTTTCAAATCCAAAACTAACAGAGTTATTTTTTCGAATCAATAAATTGTATTGTATTTACCAAACCAATCTCTGATATTGATGCATTGCATATGTAAAAGGCCATGCTAATTGAAGCATACAAAATCGTCTCAAAATCAAACCATAAGAAATAAATTGAACCAATTCAGAGCTGTTATAATCCAGAAACAACAAAATCGTATCAATCCAAATCATAGTTGTGTATGATTTTAGCAAATAAATCTCCTGTATAGGTCGCATGAAATCATAATCTAAAATGGAAACAAAATAGAATCATTCCTTAAATCTATTTGAACCGAACTAAATGAAAATAAACCCAATTGACTACTCTAGTTCAAACCGACTAAAAAACAATCAATCGTTCATACTAATTTGAGAAAAATGAAGTCGCATTTAACTAAATCGTAACTGTGTGCGAGTTTAGCAAAACAACTCTTCCATAAATGATTCATAACGAAAACATTTCTAATAATTCAAAGTCAACGGAATTGTTTTGAATCTATTAAAAACAAACAGATCTTAATCGGAAGCAAACCCAATCCGTTATATTAATTCAATCAAACTCATAAAAAAAGATTGATGTTTAAATACATACCTAGGCAGTAATAAAAATGATTCGATCATGAAAGCTTTGAATTGACAAAGGTCGTTGCTGCCTCGACGTTTCTGAAAACAATTGAACCGGTGGTCTTTTGTTTTTTCTCATTGGCTTAAAGCCTGTCTCTCTCTTTTGACAACACTGTAACTCGTTCCTCTAACGACTTGATCTTTGATTGTAATGGGGGAACGTCGGTGTAATAACATTCAAGCGAGGCATTACAATAAGCACACGGGGTTTGATCGGGCTTTGGCATCACAGGCGAGGGTTCTTTCAATTTACCAGGGGTTTCCTTGTGCAGCTTGATTCCTGAAAATTTAGGATCGTTTTTGAGGCACGGAGGTAAGTTAGAGACATAGTCATAGGTTTCCATAGAGTATAGGCCATGAGAATAGGGATATTCTTTGACTAGAAAATGCTCAATATCGGAGTCTGAGTCCTCGCTTAGCACTATTGGCCTCTGATCAACATTTTTCTTAGGCTTATTCCTTGCACATCTGGATATCCATCGTGTGTTTTTCTTCCCTTTACTGTTGACACCAGTATCACCCTTACCTTCCTTCCTCACAGGCCTCTTGACGGCCTTGGTATTGTCTTTGGTACCCGAGTCAGCCATGGTATCGGGTTGGTCGAGGTCGGGGCAATCTGAGGGTTTGACAGGGGGTAGAAGGATATGAAGTGGCACAACTGGTCCCACTAGAGTTTCGGCAACCACAACCTTGTCGACTTGAGAAGACTCAGGAGTGGCAAAGCCATTCCTTGATAGGAAGGCTTGCCAACTATTACCACTGAGGCTCAAATGGTGGACGATAATAAGTTTTATCAAGTCGTAATGGAAAAGGCTGCTATCATCCTTCTCACACTTGAATCTTTTATACATCTTGTACAGACTTCGTAAAAGATAATGAGGCATATTTAGAGGGTAGCCTATAAAATTCATCAACAACTGAAGGTGATACAGAAATACCAATCCATAATGACCTTCGCAGGTCACAAACTGTTTAACAATTTCCAAAAGATCGTGCCACCTAGGTTTGAGGGTATTGAGAGGCATACCTCTATCACAGCTTACAATCTTCCTTGATGTGAAAAGGAGCGACCACGACACCTCATCTAATTTGGAGTTTTTGAACCACCTTTTCCCTGTGACTGGTAGTCCTGTAGTTGAGCTTATGAACTCCTCGTTCAGCTCGAGATGTATATCTCCAACCTTAGCCCTGCATCCGTCAAAGGTAAGGGCAAATTGTTGGGCAACCGAAAGGTTAAAACCCTCAAATATCTGGATAAACAACATCCAACCACTATTTTCCAAATCTTCGCGGGCATTGCTGAATAGTAGGAGTGTTTGGTAGCCATTGGGCTCTATGCGCACCACAGGTGCCATAGGCAAGAACACACAGCGAGCTGGATGAATGCACAAGGGTTTGGACAGGGTAAACACAGGGTCAAAAAGCTCATAGGCTTACCCGAAAACAACAGAGTTAACCCAGKATAGGGGGAAGGAATTAATGCCCGAGTGTGCGAGGGTGGTGGATCTAGATTAGCCCATGCAAAACAGTCATTTCCCAATGTACAACCGACGACGCATATGGTGATTCAAATCACTATTGCATATGTTAAAAGMAATGCCACTCAAACAATTAATGAAATTTATGGTAAGTCGACCCAAAAATTTGCATAAGCATAGCGTTTGCATAGTTTCAAAACCAAAACAATGATTCGAAATCATCACCAAGGGTTCGATCATATCACATATGTGTTGTATGAAATGATTACACCAAGGGTCTATCCATAACGTCAACATGTTTTCATGAAACCAATGTGTCAAGGAAATCGATGAAAGACTATAGAACATCAAACCACCAATGTATTAAGGACTCAATGACAGTCACTATAGTATCATCACAATCTTAAAAAAATGAAGTCATATTAACAACAAAAAGATGCCAAATGAGTAAAGGATCTTGGAGTCTCGCCAACTGTATAACCATAATTAAATTGGAAACGCAATGAACATATATACAAGAGTGATCATAACAATCCAGTGACGTTTTTAATATGACTTCGAAATCAAAGATTTCACGCTTGCAGTCGTGAAAACAAGAACAAAGGAAGGTGTGCAAATGCGCAAAATAATAGCGTTAGTTTATTCAAAGATTGCGACGAAAATCAAGAGTTGCAAAACACTTGTGTAGGCATCTTATCAGGATAGGATAAAAATGTGAATTGGCTGCCAACAATGGCGACACACTGGTAGAAGCAGCTATCTCTGCCAAAAGAACCAATTCAGATTATGATAGTGAGAAAATTCTAACTCAAAAACAACAACCAGAAAATCGTTTAAACATCATCATTAATCAAATATTCCAGCAGTGTTTAAAGGATGAAAACTGATAACAGTTTTAAGATAAGCGAGCCACGATATTAAAGATAAAATCCCCAATACTGTTGACAGAGCCACTTCTACCAGCAGGCATCCATAGCCCCGACAGGGTTGCCATTTAACCCACTCTGACATATGTATCCTACCAAGAAGTTCCAGATCAGAATAAAGGACATTTTAAGGTCAAGAGGTTTCATATTTATGAATTTTCATATACCCGACATTGCTTCGCTGCCAGCAGGCCTATTTAGTACCCCGGCGAAGTTTTCTTGGCATCATGCATGCATTTACCCGCTACCAGAAGACCTGTTCATCATCCCGGCGGGTTTACAAGCACTTCCCACAGCTCTTTTATGTTTTAATTTTTTAAAGATATATGATTGAGCGGGGTGACGCTGAAAATTACTTTATTTTGACATATTTTTTTAGAGACCTTACTGGAATTTTTTAGGACTGCCCTTCATTAAGATCCAGAGATGGTTTATTTACCGAACCAGTTTTCTAAAGCAGGGAGACATCTTCTAAGTCATTCCCTTAAGGAACAGGGACAGCGTAAAAAGATAATGGATGATCGTGATAGGCTTTACTCATAGATGGAAATCAGTTAACTTCTTTCAAACAACAGTTTTTTGCCAACACAGATGTAAATTTCAGAAGTATATAATTGATGTTTATACAATTTTTTAGTAGTCATTTTAGCGACATAATTTTTTGTTTTCCTTGTCTGAACAGTTCAAAATGCAGGTATGTGTATTTCCAAAAGCAAAAACTGATAAGCGCAAGGGGAAAAATCCAAACCAAAATAGAAAAAGGAAAGCAAACAAAAGAAAAGTATTTACATAGTATACAGAGAGTTGTCATCAAGTGAAATACCTTTTCAGAGCTTGGCCATTTACCGGATAGGTGTCAGGCTGCCCCTCTAGATTCTGCAATTGGAAAGAGATGGGACCCAATTTCTCAGCAATTAAAAACGGTCCAAGACATAAGTTCTGAAATTTCGTGTGCTCTCCCTTCCCCTCATGCGGTTTTTCCCATTTCAAGACAAGATCACCTACTTCAAAGTTCCTATCAGAGGCAGAGTTGGAATCGAACCAACTTTTGACCACTAGCTGATGTTGATCTAACTTACATTTAGCTTGAGCTCTTACCTCTTCTAGTTTCATTAAGGCATTAATTTGGTTTTCCAAAGGGGGGCAATCTTCTTCTTGTATTTTCTGCGATAATTGTAGTGAGGGAAGAAGAATGTGTGGTGGCAGAATTGCTTCCCTGCCATAGAAGAGAAAAAAGGGAGAGTTACCTATAGCAGTTTTTGGTGTTACCCTATCAGCCCAAACAACATTTAATAGTGCATTATGCCAATTTTTGTTATTCTCCGATACCGTTCTCTTGATGATTTTAATCAGATTCTTATTTGTTGATTCTGCCAATCCATTGCCCTGAGGGTAGTAGCTAGCAGAATACTTCAATTTAATTCCTTTTTCTAGAGCGAACTCGCTCATCTCAGGAGAATAAAAATAATAAGCGTCATCGAACACTAAACAATCAGGGATACCAAAACGAGTAATAATGTTTGAATTTAGGAAGGCAATTACCTGACTGGTATTGACTGTTCTTAATGCGGCAGCTTCAGACCACCTAGTGAAATAATCTATGGTTGTTATGATAAACTTATGCAATGCGAGGATGGCGGATTGATTGGACCTATAATATCAAGGCCCCACTGCTGAAAAGGGGAGTCTACTGAGATGAGCTGCAAAGGAAAGGTTGGTTTCTGTAACTTCCCTGATGGTTTTTGACAAATAATACATTTACGGAACAAGGCATGGGCGTCTCTAAAAAGTGTAGGCCAGTAATAACCGTCTCTCAAAACTTTATGGGCAGTGGTGTCACCACCAAAATGCCCACCAACTTCTCCTGCATGCAATTCTAGTAAGACTTTTTCTGCTTCGTCTTTCTCAAGACAGCGCATTAGAACTCCATCAAAATTTTGACAAAACAGAATACCATTAATCAACTAAAAGGAGGCAGATTTTAATCTTAACTCTTTTCTTTTAGTGGGATCCATATGACGAGGGGTTGACCCATGTTCAAGACAAAATTTTATATCATCATACCACGGACTGATAGAGTTTTGTGCACAGCAGATTGCATTTTGATTGTGTTGTCCTAGGTTTGACATATCGTTTTCTTCTTGCTATCATGCTGCTGAATCAACAACTAACTTACATAACCCTTGGCCTCTCACTATCTGAGATGGGGTAATTTCTATGTCGTACTCTTGCAAGGAAGTAACCCAGTTCGCCCTTTTTTCGCCTAACTCCTTCTGTACTAACAGATTTCTAACGGCTGCGTAAGGGACAATAATTTTCGTCCTAGATTTCAAAAGATAAGACCGAAAGTGCTTGACTGCTTTAAAAACAACGTAGGCTTGTTGATCTACCGCTGGGTAATTAATTTCTGCGCCTTTGAAAGCAGAGCTCATAAAGGCAATGGGTACTTCATTGTTTTCAGTGTTCTTTTGAGTTAGAACTGCAACGTAGGAACGGTCAGAGGCAAAAGTGTAGAGTATGAAGTCTTGCGAAAAGTCAGGGCTCATGAGAGAAGGAGCGTCTATTATGGACTTTTTTATTGAATTGAAAGATTTATTTTCTAAGGGTTCCCAATCATATTGTGCGTCTTTCTTAATTAAATTCTGTAAAGGTCTGACCATTTCGGAGAAACTGGGGACGAATCTCCTGACAAAGTTTATCTGGCCTAAGAAAGACTGCATAGACTTTTTGGATGTAGGAGGGGGAAGTTTCTAGATGACTTGCATCCTTTCAGGGTCGATAATCATCCCTTTGCTTGACACAATAAATCCTTAGAGTTTACCTTGTTCTATTGTGAATATGGATTTTTTAGGATTTAAGGAAATGTCGTATTTACGACATCGTTGTAGAACGACTCTTAAATGAGCTAGATGATCATTTTTGTTTTTGGAAAATATAGTAACATCATCTAAGTAAACTATGACGAACTGGTTGATTAAGCCTTGGAAAGAAATGTCCATCACTCTCTGGAAAGTGGCACTGGCATTAATCAATCCAAAGGGCATTTTTCGATAAGCGTACGTGCCCCATGGAGTGCGGAAGGTAGTTTTAAGTTGGTGTGGAGGAGACATCAAGACTTGGTTGTACTGCGAGAATCCATCCAATAAGGATAGCCTCTCAGAACCAGATACCTGTTGAAGGATCTGTTCCATGGGTGGGATAGGGTAGTTTTCTTTATCTGACGCTCTATTAAGGTTTTGAAAATCGACGCACAGTCGGATTTCCCCACTTTTCTTCCAAACAGGAATAAGGTTAGAAACCCATTGAGTGTGCCTAACTGGGAAAATTATCTTAGCATTTAGGAGTTTCTTCAATTCTTTTTTAATGGTTGGTTCGAGCTTAGGGTGCATTTTCCTTATTTTTTGTTGAAAGGGCAAGGTTTGGGGTTTCATAGGAATGACGTGTTGTATGATGTTAGGGTCGAAAGTTTTAAGGTCATCATACGTCCACGCAAAGACATCTTTAAATTCTTTAAACAATTTAATAAATGCAACTTTTTCTTGTTCAGAACACCCCAACCCTAAATTAATGCACTGTGGATTGTCATTAGTTCCTAAGTTTACTTTTTCATATGATAAAGAGGAACTATTGGTTTTACAGTTGACCGATTTTTTGAATTTATCTTGAAGATCGTAAAATTTCTCTAGTCTAACTACAGATTTAGGGATCGAATTTACCATGTCCGATGAAGATTCAGGAGTTCTCAGATCTGGTATTACCGTGAAATCGCACAAGTTGTCGCCGTGAGTGCATTCGTCAATCACCGCGCCTTGGAAGGTTTCTTCCATATGCAGGAAGCTAATGATCTGTTGATCGTCATAAAAGACTCTCCAGTTCGTGATGTTGTCCAGAATGAATGGCCTAAACAATAGTTTGACGAAGAAAGCATTCGGGGACAAGCCTTCTGTAGGAAAGAGTTTGGAAGCTACATTAGCTAATAGATCAGCTTCATAATTATTCAATCTAGGAATAGAATTTATATTGAAAGCAGAAAATTTATTCATTAAATTCCATACATTGGATTGGTAGCTCTTAATATGCGGAGAGAGACAGTGGATAGAATCTCTTACCTGTCTAACCACGATTTCATAATCACCAAAGACAATTAAGTTTTGAATGTTCATGTCTAAATCTTTTCTGAGGCCCTACAGTAAAGCCTCATATTCTGCTGTGTTATTAGTACATTCAAATTCTAACCTACATGCAATCAAGGTTTTGTTACATGAGGGATCAATCATAACACAGCCTGCACCTGCTCCTTCTTTGGACTTTGACCCGTCAAAATAAAGAGACCAAACTTTATTTTTATCAGGTGCATAAGACCATTATGTAGAGGTTGTCGGCTACACATATGCTACAATCTCGGATTTTTGTTCTGGATTGGTGATAGTTGAAGTCTCGGCGATGAAATTTTCGAAAAAGGTATCCATCCCTTGTATTTCGAGTGAATCAGCAGAAGGTGTGAATGGCTCATTGGGGTCATTCAAATTTGTGACCGTGAACTTAAGGTAGCGCTCACGATTTACCTTGATCTTGTTGGGTTTTCCATTCTCTGGAAGCCACAGGTGAGACCAATCTGTCGTGAAATAGCCGTGTAGTTTCTCTGACCAGTCCCTGCTTAAAAATAGACCATACACTTCTGGAATATACACAACAATAATATCAATAACTTGATGAACCTTAGGGTTAGACGATAATCTTATAAGCACGTTTCTTAATTCGCCTATGACTTTAACACTAGTTCGATCAAGTTGGATGATTTTTAAAGTGGATGGTTAAACTTCAGTGTTAATCTTTTGACACACTGACCATGGCATTACATTGGATGATGCTCCTGACTCTACCATACAATTGTGCACGTTTCTATTAAATATTTCAAAAGTTAAAAAAAATGGAGGTACATTTCTCCAAGTACTAAGTGTGGAAGCTTGTGGCTTTTTACTCACAATTTCTAAAGCTAATTTATCTACATTATTAACATTATTTACAGGAAGATTTCCTTTATCATGAGGATCAGGATTATTCTTAGTTGAAGTCTTCTAAGGAACTTTGTTTTGAACAACCTTGTTTGAATTACCATTCTTTCCATTCTTTGCAATATTTTGTAACATTTTTTGTAGCAAAAACGGAAATTTTAATAACTCATAAACAGAAATGTTAGCCCTTAACCTCTTTAGATCTTCAACTAAATCATAATCTAAGTTGGGGTTTACATGACTCTGTTTAGTCTCAGCTGGTTTAGATTGCTTTGGGGGCAAATTCGTAGTGTTTTCGGAAGAAGGTTTGTTTGTTGTCTTACTCCTAGTATTGTAGGTGTTGGCGACGGAAGTCACTCCTGGATTGCTAGCAGGAGCAGATCCCGACGCCCATCAGTTTTATGTCACGGTAGTTTATAGATGGGGTGATCGAATGGAAGCCAACTCAAAACAACATCATTCCAACTCCAAAACTAGGCCAGACATGCATAGGTGAGTGAGGTCTTATATAAACTTCAGACAGTGAGCTGTAGTAAAGGGTGAATAGGTGGAAGACTTATATAAGAGAAACGCAGAGGTATGTTATTAACATCTAGTTTCTAACAGGCTGAGGAAGAAGACGTTCAAACGCAAGATCATCTTACATTCAAATGCAAATCCAGAGAATGCAATAATGCAACAATAAATCTATTATCATAACATACTTGCAGTAATTCGCGCAAATCAGTCAGTCACGAACTCTCTTAGCATGAGACGAAAATTAGATGGGGTAAGAAAAACTATCTGTCATAAAACAAGATGTCTCATATACGGATGCATAACCAACAAAATAGAATATCTGTTAAAACTTTACAGTAGGGAGCTCTTCTCTACCATCGATCATTACAAAATGGCAAAAATGCCTACATATACTCTCCCCTTCCTTTCACCCAGCAGAGGCATCTCAAAACTTTCAATGATGGCGTCACCTCAATCAAATATGGCCTTCATTTCTCTGTCATACACTACCCTAATTCGGCATGGCCCACACCGGGGGTAGTTGAACCCTTTGAATGTTGACTTGGCATGTGCAGGCTCTTATGGAGAGTTGAAGACTCAGCATGGCTTCCCTGAGGAGAAATGGTACAGGGGACCCTCTTGGGCAGAATTTCGGCCGGGACCTCCATACTCTGCAATAAATGAGGGAGGTGAGGTTTGAACCACCCTCTCTTTTCTTCATTAATATCCAACAGGTACTGGGATTTAGCTCACGTAGAATCGGCATCTGGAGCATCACAATGCCTTCCTTCTGAGATTTAGCTTGATTCTTCGGGGCCCGAGTAGCCAAATGACAAACATAAACGCCCCTCCTCCAAGCCCGTTCTCTTACGACCAGGTGCCAGAACCATGGGCCTGACCCTGGGTGCTATCGGAAATTCGGGGTTCGGGGTTTCAAAATGCATGAAACGAGGGGTGCCTTCTCCTCGAAACCCCGATCTGAGATATGCTGACAGGCTTGCCACCTGTCTCCAAGATCGGACGGTCCAGATTCGTTTTGACCCATGGCGCTTCCCCTTGCTAAAACGTGGGCAACTGGTCGGCCCCGAAAACCCGATAGTCATCGATCCGCTTCTATGGATGGATCTCGGCCACCGATGGCAAAACTTCACCCGCTCGCTTGACTTACTGCCAAAAAACAGGATTCTCTCATGTTATGGTTGGGTGCTTCCCATGCAAGTTGCAGACCTGGGTACTCCTAATCCTGAGACAAAAAATATCGCTAACATTAGGCTCCATGGGGGATAGAGTCGTCCCTGCGATGCTCTAAGAACTCCTTCTGTAGCTTCAGTGCCTTGCTATTGGGCTATGGAGTCACCTATTAAGCCGAAAACATGTAAAAAAAAAATACACAAAGGAAAAGGACAATATTTACAAACAGAGGAGCCGTCTAAGGCTCAAATAAAACATTTTTTTAGAAAATGCCCATTCACTGGGCCATTGAAAACCTCTTCACCCTCCAGATCCTGCAACCCATATGTGTTGTTGGACAAAATCTCAGAGATTTTAAATGGGCCGATCCAGAGGGCATCGAACTTGTTGTGTTTGCCTTTATCCTGTCTGGGTGCGTCCCACTTAAATACCAAATCCCCGATCAATATTGGGACCAAGTTGGCCACCCACTCGGAATATCTCAAGGGGACAATGATTCATGCATCCAACAACTTTTTTACTTCCTTCTCCATGATGGGAAGCAACATGGGATTTATCTATCTTAGCTTCTGCCTGAACGGCCTAGCCTCTTCCTTCAATGGGATTTTTTGCTCGATGACAGATGTGTTGTACGTCTTGAGGTCTTCTTATGTCCATGCAAACACATCGGCGAACTCTCTTAGCAACTCCGTGTACTCGACCCTCTGTTCACTGGTCAGGTTGCTTGACAATTTGACGAATCTAGGCTCCTCCTGTGAACCAATGTTGCATTTGGTTGTATCGGCCTCTTCATTTGAGACCTTGCCCCTTACTAGCACATCATTCCCATCGAACAATCTTTCTAAATCGACAAGTCCTCTCGGAATGTGATTGTTGGGTAACTGAATGATCTGATGATTAGCAATTTTATTTAAAAACTGCTCAGGACGAGGGTCACCTTCTAGGTCGGGATCCTGGTCAATATGCAACGCAGAAAATTATTCAACTGATTGGAGAAACCTTTCGAGTTCTGAATCATCCTCGAACACCTTCCAATGCTTGACATTGTCCAGCACCGAGGGCCTATATCTTATATCAACATCATTTTTTACCATAGGCGGCAGAGGAAATTTGAGCAAACTAGCTGAGACAGCTAAAGAATCGGCCAAAGTATT
>SNQJ01S0236250.1:10476-27084 GCA_010110895.2 Picea sitchensis
GGTCTTTACCTGGAGTGCATGTATCTATGCCATGTCTCCTCTTGATCTGATGACTACAGGGAACTTTGGGACTTTACCCGGGGTGCTCAAATCCTTGCCACGTCTCCTCTCCTAGTCCTACATCTCAGATTCACTTCGGGTGATCTGACAACTCAAAGATACTTCGGCTCTCCGGACATTGGCTATTTCATTTCTCAAACTGAAACTACAATGTAACTCTCCCCAGAGCTCACGATCTGGTGACAAGTGTCCCCTCGCAGATCAACGACTCTCAACTCTTTGGCTCTTCAGGCTTCAGTTGTTTCAAAACTTCAACCTCCACCTTCCCTTGGATCTTCTGATCCGTTGACATGTATTCCCTCTGGATCCAATGATACATATTTGTTATGGCCCTTCAACTCTCCATGCTTCGAGAATCTCAAGTTTCAAACCTTGAGAGATTCTCTCTCCTTTGCATGCGAGTGTTAAGGCTCGTGCACCTTCCTCTGGATCAACAATTGTTGATCTTCTGTGCCCAGATCCAATGGATGGGATCTATTTTTCTCCCCTATGCATCCTTTTATTTGTTGGGCATATATCTAATGGTCCAGGCTCCTTTCTACAACCGATCTGATGACTGTTGTTTCTCCTCCTCCTGATCTTTCACCTTCTTCCGACTTGGAATATTTTTTAAGTGTTCAAAACTTTCGGCCTTTGAAATTTCTCCTACAAACCCAACCCTTGTTGTCACTTCACTCTTAGTGTTATCCCTCCTTTGAGCTTTCAGACTTGGAATAAGTCTGTCTCTTACGCACCTTTTGCGTTACTCCTCTTGAGATTGATCTATTTGAATATTTCAATCTCCCATGCACACCTTGTGTTCTCAGGATTTCATCAAACTCAAAATCCGAAGGATTTATTGAACAAGAAATACTTCTTGCCCTCCTGGCGTTCTTCTGCTCGATGCACTCCTTGTAGATATTTTCCTCAAAGAGTATTCAATAACTCTATTTCTTACTTAACTCAACACAGAGTTCTTCTGTGCACACTTGCACCAGCTCATTGGCCACCTGACAGAGCTCTACAGATTTTTCAGTAACCCTGGTTCTCTTTGAACTCGATAAAGAGTTCTTCCCGTGCACTCCTTGCACTCGGAAACTCAAAGATGAGAAACAATTGAAACTCATGCAATACTTCACCAGTTACGCATTCAAACATGAAATGCATAAAAACATTTAAAGCATACATACACATAAACACACGATATGAAAGAAAAACTTATTTTCTATTATCTCTGTGTGTCTAGACAAATGTTTACAAAAATTGGACTATAATAGAGTCACATTTCTCTCAATCTCTCTCTTAATACTTTTAATATTTCTTAAGGCCTCTCTCAGAACTTTCCCTATTCCTCCTTACAAAGCGAGGGCTCTACGAGCTTATCCTCAACATCACCTCAGTTCTATCGCTATCTCAGTTACGACACCAACTCCTACGACTACATTCCATAAATGAATGTCCATACCTGACTACGATCTAGACCTACTATAGGTAACCATTTAAGGAAACCCCAACCACTGCCTGTACAAAGGCATGGCCTAGTATTTATAGCCTTACACCATAAAAATCTATATAGGATTATTTCAAATTTAAAAATGGGAGGGTCGACGCCTCTTCCTTTCTCCATTACACATATGAGTGTTGGTGTGTTGGCGCATGTGCTAAGGTGGATCAATGATCTTGCATCAATATTCATTCCTTTCCTTTGTTTAAATTGTAATTTTTAATAAGTCTATAATTCATCACGTGGTGCTTTAGACTTCACCATTTAAACTCTTTATTTTCTTCTACGTAATTTAGAATTCATCTTCAGTGGTTCTCTGAGTTGCTTTATGTTCTCTTTATTTCGATACACACAACAGAATTTGAACTAAAAGACCATTTCATGCTTAGCCTTTATCCTCTAAAATTTTCTCCTACCAAGTCATTAATTTCTCTCGCTTTCAGGGGGTTGACTCCATGGCCTAGGGTTCTGTATTTCCTTGCCAGCGAAACCAAAATCATTTCACAAACACAATAAATCTAGCTGACAATTCAAATTCATTATCTGTTAGAGACTAAGTCTTAGAGAGAGTCCTCTCTAGGTTGGAAAGGATAGTTTCCAGTCTTAAAGTTGGTATGTAGGTTACCTTTGTCATTTGTTTTCTCAGCCAAACAAATTTACATAGTGCTAACAGGTGCGTCAATTTAATTTTTTTCCAAACGGTGGGCACATTTATTTATTTTAGTACATCACAACCATGCTTCCCCGACGAAAAAGTGTGCAGGTAATGTCCTTATTTCTTCATAACTTAATTTCTCACTGTATTAAAATTTAAAATTGAGTGAAATTTTAAGTGTAAAAAAAAACCAAAAAAAATTGTGCAGTGCATTCGAGGCTAGAGGCTCGCACCACCTACGGTGCGACTTGTAAATTTACAAGGTGCACTGCCTACCTTGTTAACTTTCCCGGTGGTTCATTGGTAAACATAAATGCACCGATGCATCCGTTTAATGATGCATCGAAGAAAATCATATAACTAGTGGGGCGGTGTTTCAAAGTACAGATAACGCACCAGGTCGTTAAAGTACATGGCACACCGCCCTTATTAGATATATTTTTATGAAGTGAATTGGTAAATGTGTGCACTAGGGTGTTCATGTTTACCAAACTCATCGACAATAAATGTAACATTGTGTTGCGGTGCACCCAATAAATGTTTTGGTGGAACCCTACACAGTGCGATAGTAATGACCGAAACAAACTATAAAATGTTATGTACTTGGAAATTTGGAAAAATTTATGTGATAGTGCGTCTACGTTAGTTACACACATCGGTGCATGTAGTGAACGTATACACATCACTTTTTTCTAATTTTTAAATAATTGTTTACGAGCGTTAATATTTTAATTTGTTTTTTTGTTTAAGCAGTGCACAGGATAAATGTAACACACTGGGGCGTATGTGTTGTATTGTATCACGCCAGTGCGGTATAGTTTTCCAATGCACTGCATAACACAATAGAAAATATTGTGTTTGGTGCATTAGTTTACACTGACACACCATTCACGATGCTCACAATATCTATATGTGCACCGTTGACGGTGCGTGACTGTTTTTTGGGTGCATCGTTAATGCAATTAACTCATTTTTTGAAGGAAGTTATATTTCCATATTTATAGATAGATCTATCATTCAATAGTTTTTTTTTTTATGTTTTATGTATGAGTGAGGACGATTTATTTCATATGTTAATCATGCAGAGACATGAGTAGAGAGAGTAGCAGGAGCAGAGGGTGGACCTATACAATGTTGTATGGGAATTGGAGGTGAGGGAGAGGGAGAGGGATTTGTACCCTTTCCCTATTAATAGAGTGAATCATGTTCTCTTGAGGGATGTATAACTCCTTAAGTACTATGAGGAGGCTACATCCCTTAAGGGGCACTCTAGGTTTTTGGTGCATCTGATCCGTCAATGGGATGCCCATCGACATGCTTTTTGTGTGGGTCTAGATTAGTCGTAACATCCCACTAAGGAGAATATTTACTTTATCAATGTGATATCTAGGAGAGGGGAGGATTTTCCCCAGTTCCCAGATGTACCAGTAGGTGTTTCCATTGAGATTCATCTCATGTAGTCTCAACGATATATTTGGGTTGAGGTACTATCCCGATTTGATTTTCAGGTGTTTGGTGGACAACTAAAAATTGCCTCTTTCAGTGCAGAGGAGGTTAGGTGCCTCTCACTCTTAGTGACTACCATATCCCACTTTACCAGTGATGGGTAGCRCATTAGATGCCCTATTTTTATTATTCTTATTAATTGGTACAACGACCACGGTGTATCAGATGGTTTTCCATTTTTTTCAGCAGTTTTGTATAGCACTTGACAAATTTCGAGCTATGATACGTGGGAGGTCAAACTTCCCATTTTCCTCAGAGTTGTTTTGATTATTTTTTGAGAGGTTTAGAGAGATAAGGAGGAATTTTGTTCATCATCTTGCTAGGCCGATGAATAATGTGTAGATGCACATGTGGGGGGAGATGATTCCCAAGAGGGGCCAACTGGATTTTTTAGCCAGGATTGCGCCAAACGCACTAGGTATACTAGGAAGTGCAGGAGATCACATGTTCGTCATGGTGTCGTGTCTTTACGCGGGTTAGGATTTGTGAGGATGTCCAAAAATCATATTCATGCTATATGATCCACTTAATGATAGAGGTAATATTAGTTTTTTGCTTAAATTAATATAGTTTCATTTTATTGTCCTACTTAATTATAATAAAATTAATTCCAACACGTTCTTTAACTTGTTTTATTAAATTGTTTAATGAATTAACTATGTAATTATTGTTATGTAATATATATTTTGTAGATATTGGAACTTTCATTGGGGACGTGCCTCCTCCCCTAGTAGATGACGATGAGGAGATGATGTATGAGGTAGTGACGAGTCAGGGTCCTCGGGTGCAGATACTTGGTGGCATGCACTGTAGGACCGATACCAAATTCAGGTTGGATTTGGGAGACCGACTTTCTACACTTTTGAATGAGGTGGGAGTCTGCCATGCCCTGATGAAAGACATTAGGGTAGATCATGCGCTCCTGGAGCTTTGTAGGGAGATGTTGCATGATTTGATACCTCTTATGCATCATATCGTCGATGCCAAGATACTAGTAACAAGGAGGGATTCTGATGATAGGCTCAACACTTCTTCTAGTATGACCCATTTTTCCAGTACCCCATTGATTGATGAGGGTGGTCATGATCATCCTTATCCACATCCTCCTTTTCCACCTTCACCTCACCCAGATCATGAAGAGGAAGCACATATTCCTCATCCTTCTCTTTCACTTCATCTATATCAGCATGCTAGACCTATTCCTCATCCTCCTCTCTCACCTCACCTAGATGAGTAGGCATGACGTATTCATCATCCATCATCTTCCACTATAGACCAGGCCTCCACTATTTTTGTAGATATGCAGATTATGCCATCGATTGGACAAAATATGTTATAGTAGTTATTTGACTTTTCATTTGATAGATGTGTATGTTAAATGATGTTTGTTATACGTGTGTGATGATGATGTTAGAAAATTCTTGTCTTTTGTTAGATGTGATGACAATTATGATGCCCTGTTAAATTATTATATATGTGTGCTAGCTGATTAATGACATTTATATGTGCTATAGGTATATAGAAGTAGATGATGTTAGATAGCAAATATAAATGTGTATTTTAGATTTTGTTTATGTTTGTTATATGATGGTTATCATTATCATTTTTATTTTTATAAATTACAAAATTCAATATTGTTGAAACTATATTTATAAAATTGAAACTATAATTTCATAGATAGTTCATTATACATATTCATTCTAACTATTTTTTTTTCAAGAAATAAATTACATATGAATAAATATTATTTTCCATTGTATTAATTTCTCTTTTTTAATAGACTCGTCTACACTAAAAATTGTTATTATAAAAAAGTTATGATCTCCAATGATAAGCATTCTATTGGCTTCAAAATTTTATGGAAGCAAATATTCCTATTGTTATTTTTGTCATTATTTCGTAAGTTGATTGCTATCAAATTTTAAAATATTACTTCATTAATTGTGGTTTTACTCAACCTTGGAATTTGGGGGCATAATTTAATAAATGTTTTCAAAAGAAATGATAAAAGTATGTAAACTAACAAAAACTACTTTAGTTAAAAACCAAATTATCACAAAACCATGTTATAAATTTAAATTTTTAATTATAAACCACATTTTTTTGTTAATCTTACTTTTAAATATACAAAATAAATTAACATAAACTCAACTTTTGAATCATGTTAACATATACTCAAAAATGTTGTACTATTAAACATGCATATAAACCATATCATTACATCTAATTATATCAACATAAAAAGTAGAATTTCACATCCCATTAAAAGTTCAACTGGACATTTAACACTTTTCAAGATTTCACAATTACAAATACTTAAAGAAGATGAAACATTTTTAAATATATGCAATGACATATAAATATGTTCAAATAACAATGGTTCCATGCAATCAAAAATAATTTCAAAGACAAACACATTACGTATCAAACTAACTGTTAAGCAGCTAAAGTTGTTCAAATATTTGTTATAATTAACTTAACATTTCCTCTGTTAGAGGATGAATATAAAAAAATATAATTAACGAAATAAATAATAAAACAAAAAGATACAATAATAGTATTAAAGATGAAATAAAACATGTAGATATCACTATCTGTTGTCATCATCCACATTGTCTTCCTCACTTGGAATGATAACACCGTTGTTCTAAAAAATATGTTTTGATCTAGGGTCATGTCTTAATACAAACTGCCAATCCCTATCCAACACATCTGGGTAAAAAATAACTTGGTTGCAGTGTTTTAGGAAACAATAAGGCTCCTTAGCTTCATCCCACATCTTTTCAGAGTTGATACATATCATCCCACTATCGCGATCTTCCTTTACATTATTTCGATCAAAGATGTCCCACCAATTGCACCTAAAAATAACACATTCGAAAGAAGAGAAGTCCACTCGAATGATCTATTGTATCTTTCAGATGTAACCTAACTTCCCCTGTATGGTGTTTTGATTGCAGTGGCTAGCATGACTAGATTGGTCGAAATCGACTTCGACTCCACAGTCTTGTGTCATGTGTCCATAATTGACATCCTTTTGTGAAAAAATGATGTCCATATTCCCACAGAGATGAGAAAAAATGCACCTATAAAAAAATGAACAAATCACAGTGTCAATATGTGTCTAATAACCCGAGAATTAAAATATAAAATAAGATAGATGTACTTACAATTCAAATGTGCATTACGAAGTTAAACATTATGTACACAAAAAGATTATTACCGAGTTGCTACAACCAATCCCTATGCTTAGTGAATCCTCTTCTTCACGTGGGTAACGAACGGATGGACCACATTTCTCTCTGACTTGGTTAGAAACCCATCTGTTGGGGCATATCATTGGCATATTTTCTTTTAAATGATCAGGATAAGGCATGCTTCTACCATTCAACCATATGAATTATTTCCTGTCACTTTCCCAGTTCCTCCTCTTATGTTCGTACAATGCGACCCATGACCGTGTTGCCTCCGAATTGTAAATAATGAATTTATTGATGACATCAATTTCTCAATTCACTGATGTATTCATGAAATCAAAACAACATATAACACATATGAGATTATGAAAATATACATTATGAAGCTTAGTATGAATAGTTATTGTGTATAAATTTGAAAAACAATAAGTCACTTACTATTTATCAAGTACCTTTTTCCATTCATTTGGAGAAGCTCCCCTTATCTTTTGTCTTCATCCCTTTTGTATTCCCAAATCAATGCACCCGGTGTGTTGTCGATCTGCTTGACTTACTAATTGGCATAATAGAAAGACTCATGATATGTACCCCTCTGCCATAGACCCCTCAGGTTTTTCCCTTTGACGAACAAATCCTTTCAATTTCTTCATGTGCCTCTCTAAAAAAAATATCCAACGATAGGAGAACACCCCAACTAATTCAACCTCATCTACAAGGTGAATTAGAAGATGAAACTACAAGTTCATGAAACTTGACGGTAGTTATTTTTCAAACATACAAACAATCTTGTATATCTCTTGAAGCCATTGTGGAACAATAGCCATATGAATCTCCTTTGATGTGATCCAACATACAAATGTATATAATTTAGATATGGCACACCTTAGGTCATGGGGGAGGTCATGGTTCACATACCCGCGCATGAGAAAAGGGTAATGACACTACAAAGTAAACACACAAAACATAAATAATGTTTTATTACATGGAATAAAACTAAAAATTACAAATAATAAAATCATATTTTTGACATACGTTGTACCTTTATAAGGTTCAAATGGTCATGTGATTTCAACCCCGAGAAATGATCTTGATGCACAGTGAAGCAACGTCATAGGGAATACCCATATAAATAAGGAACCTTCACACCCAATATAAATTCCTTTTCCAAATAAATATCTTCTTTATTCAAAATTCATGGGGCATCACCTTCTTTGAAATACCAAGAGGAACCGACCTCTCCTCTACTTTCTTGTCTTGGCTAATGTTTATTTTTATTTTTTGAAGAAATATTATCTCTCCTCACAGCCAATGTGTCACTTTCTTTCGATGATATGTTCATCCATAAAGAAGATGAAACATTTTTAAATATCTGCATGGGATATAGTAAGTGTACAATATTAATATGCTCCCAATAGGGGAGCTCATAAAACATATATTTCCTTTTCATCCCAATGGGCAATTTATCAGCATAGGTGTCAAAGAATTTTGGATCATTGAACATAGGCTCTCCTTTTGAATCGAACATTTATATAATATCCTTCTCCTTCTCTATGACATATGCTCTAGGCCATTATGCTAGTGTCATTATTGTAGGCCTTTGGGTTCTATTTGGTTTACCATTGAAAGAAGATGTTTCTCTTCTATAAGGGTGTTCTTCTGGGAGGAATACCCTCGAGTAGTCATACACTAGATTTCGTAGGTAGTTGGAACACCTAGATTTTAGAGAATGTCCACAACATTTACATCCATGATAGCATTTAGTTACAAGACCTCCAAAATTATTGTATACATAACATGTTATCATTTAAGAATAGAATGCCAATCAAGACAAATTGAATATGAAAATAAATATTTTTATGTATATAAACAAATCAATAAGCATGTTAATTACCAAAGAAAACTTCTAATCCTAGATAATCATGTGTGGTGTAAGCACATATTCCATACAACATAAAAATCCTCTATGTTGCGATGGGTTTTGATACATCGTATACATGTATCCCTTCCCATAATTCCTTCAATTCATCTACCAATGGTTGTAGGTAGACATCCATATTATTCACTTGTCTTCTACTAGGGACTATAAGAGCCAACATAAGATGTTCATTCTTCATAGAAAACCATGGGGGGGTATTTTTATTGATCAATACTACAGTCCAAACATAATAATTCATGTTTTGGAGGGAATATGGGTTCACGACATCCATTGCTATGCTGAGTCATAGAATTCGTACTTCATACTTGAATTTTTCTGGCCATGTATTCTCTATATGCTTCATGGTTATTGAATCTATTGGGATTCAAATAAATCCCGACTCACTTCTGTGCGAGGCATGCCATCTCTGCTAATTATTTGCAACAAAAGATCTTTTGAATCCTTGGGATTATAGGCATGTGCCTCAATATCTTATGAGGAGGACCATGTGATTTACCATTTTTATTTGTTTTATGGTACCTGTCATGCCCACATTTTAGACATATATCTTTGTCTTCATATTCTCCTCTATATAGAATACAATAATTTGGACATGCATGATAAGATATATAATTAACACCCAAGATTTTCAACAACTG
The DNA here is from genome assembly GCA_010110895.2 of Picea sitchensis. Lineage (NCBI taxonomy): Eukaryota > Viridiplantae > Streptophyta > Pinopsida > Pinales > Pinaceae > Picea > Picea sitchensis. The sequence continues at coordinate 19,952 of SNQJ01S0236250.1, forward strand.
TTTTGCCTCTTCACAACTACCGGGAAAAACATTATCACTAGGAAGAACCTAATATTTGAATATCCTGCAGTTAGTGGGAAATAGAAATATACACAGTCATTTAATGTTTATAAAAGAGACCATTTCTAATGTTGATTGTGTGGCAAGATTTCTCAAAATTAATATAAGGCACTTGCTGGTCAATTACTTCAATATTGTCGAGAAACATGCGTTTGACATGAAAACAATTTCTTTCACGTTGTACAATGACATTGTTATCCCAATATGGGTAGAATTTGACCGAGCACAAGGTCCAAAGAGAGGGGTGGTGGAAGAGATTTTAGGCTTTTGAAAATGGTATCATTGATATGAACATAATCCCCTAACTCATCGTTCTAGAATGCATCTAAAAACATTGTCTCCATGGCAGTCATATCCCGTAAGTAATCATCCATACCAACCTCTTTTTGATTGTCTCCATTTACAACTTCTGAATTGTTGTATCCTTTTCATCACCTACATGAGCAAAAAAGGGACACTTGCAAGTCCATTTGGGTTAGCTGGACAGGACATAAATTAGTGAAAGAGTTAGAAATGTCAAGAACAAGAAATAAACAAACAACTAAGCTAAGAACAATTAAAGAAACTAAACTAAAGTGCATAAGGGAATTAGAACCAAAATTAACCAAACAATTGACCAATATTCATGCCACCAATGGATAGATTGTATTAGTGGGAAAACACCAAAGAGAAAGGGATACTTATGGGTCCCGTCTTCCTCCAAGGGAGGGCTCTTGAACCCCCAATGAGAGAGAGCTTCTTACAAATAGAAAAATAAAAGGAAATGGTGAAGAAATCCAAATCTCATTCACTCAAGAGGTGATGTGAATAGCCCAATGAAATGGTGCTTATATGCTCCAATGAGGAAAGAGGTTACTTGTAGGAGAATAGAGGCAGTATAACAATACAAATAGATTCTTGGAAATATAGTGCACCCATGTCTTCTTTTTATATAAAATCTTTGAGGAATTATCTAACCGGTCTTTACTGCGAACACGGGGCCCTTTAGGGAACCTTTAAGTCTTTGACCAGCCCCCCACTCAGATTCAACTCGGATTTGGGGATCAAATTGACTTGGGAGATGAACCAAAAGTGGGTGGCAGGCCGACCAAAATCATTAATGCATATTTTTGAAGTGTGCACATCTTTTTGCATCCACAACTGTGCATCAGGCGCATGTGCTCTTTTCTGGTGTTTTCGACTAGCGCACATGCGCGTGCTTCCTTTGCATTCCGAGCGCATGCATATTTTATAACCAATTGTATAATTTGTGCCTTTTGGTGATACATTTTTGAAGTTGTGGGTGAAGTAATAGGTGTTTGGAGATGATGGATTTCTGTAACCATTTGCGGACGAAATTTCATTGATAACAGATGCCCCCTGATGTGTGAGGTTAGGAGCATACGTATAGCCGAAATAAATCAATGTTTCTTATACTGAGAGTACCATTGTAAGAAAGAGTGCTTGAGGGGGATGGAAAGAGTGACTCATTGGAGAGAGAGGGGAACCTATGGGATCCAAACCTTTCTCTAGGTGTGAAAAAATAAAACTATGTACAAACGAGGCGGGCATAGCCCATGCTCATGTTATGTAACTCAAACTGTGTAAGACAGTAACTGAAGTTGTATGTTGATGTAGATAATTGTAGCACCCTCCATGGTGATTTGATAATGGTAGAGGACAACTATGATGGTAAACCAACTCTGGAAAGAGGTGATGACACCTGTAAGAAGGGTTGATAATTCGTGGACGTTGATAGCCCAACAAATTTCAGAGGTCTTTGAAAAATATAAACAACTACTACAATAGTTGCAAAGTAAGGCCCACCGTAACATGAGATAGTGTTGAAGTTGAATGTTTTGGGGGTCAAAGACAACAGAGAACAATGGTGTTTTTCTTTGTTTTGTCCAAGACTCCTCATTTTAAAGGGAATGAGAGTCAAGATAATGTCACCCTCCTGGAAATGGTGTTGATGTCGACAGAAAGGGAGACGTGACTCCAAGAAGAAAAGGGCTTCATGAAATCCACTAGATGAGATCAAGAACTGATGAGGTTCATGGACAAAGTCAAGACACAGTGAGACTCAAGACTGGCCTTGGTTGGGGATATATGTGAAGTATGAGTGGCAGCAACCGTGAAACTGAATCTAGTGTCAGGGGGGTGACTAGACATGGGTTAAATTGTGCCATAGGCATGACAAAGTGGAAAAACTCAGAGATCATAGGTATATGGACCATGGGATACTCAGGGTTTATGGATGAGGTCAACATGGGTAGGAGGTAAAAAACTTCCCCAACCAAGGGTGATAGGGGTTGCATTACCGAAAATGAAGGTTGCTAAAGGTGACAAAAAAAAGCTATGTAAATGCTAGAAAGAAAGGCTTTGTACATTTACCAAAGGAATAAAGAATAATGTGGTATAAGTATGCATATATAGAAATGGGTGCCCTAGTGTAAGATGGCTTGGCCTATGAGGGCGCAAGTGGAGTGGGGAACTGGTGGAGGGTGGGGGGGGCATAGGTGGGTTTCTGTATGGGGTAAATGAATGGAGGGAAATATGCAAATGGGAAAACTGAATGTGGATGAAATGGAGGGCTAATGATACTGTGGAGGCGCAGTCAAATGATAACCATTAGGAGAGGTCCTGGGAGTCCATTGGGAAAGATACAAAAATGAGAAGAAGGAGTATGTGGTTGATTCTTGAACATGAGTAAGACTATCAAGACTCCCATACCTAGGGGGTGAAAGAAACATGAGTGTCAAAGTTCCACAAAGGGGACTATAAATGGGACAAATCATGTAAGCGAGAATGCTACCGGGTGACAGTACTGAAAATGTAGCGGAGGTGAGAGTACTGCAGAGCCGGATGGGGGGATCCGAGAGGAGAATGTCGAAGGGTGTGACTGGGAGATGCAATGAATATTCAGAGGGAATGACTACATGCCAGTGTCGATCATAGACCTAAAGGGGTTGTGTAGGTGTGTGATGACCAAGTACTTGCACACATGAAAACTGAATACCCGACGTGAAAAATATTTGTAGATAAAGAACACATAATAGTTATTCGATAATTTTGAACATGAGCATGCGTACCTGGGTGTGATGTGAGAAAAAGGATCCCCGGGGGTCAAGGATAGATGGTGACCCAGAGAATGTGACTGTGTAGGTGGTGGGATCCTGATCTCGTGGTTGAAGATGGATCAGAAAACGGACGCTCGAAGCTTTTGTAATTGAGGATGGAATTTTGGCAAAAGGGACTATATATAGCTGTAGGGCCCACATTGCCACCTCATTTGTACCTGCTACTATAGTGAGTTGACGAGAGGCTCGAGAGGATATTTGGATATTCTGGGAGTTTGAGCCAGTCGATATGGGGTTTGCGAGAGCCAAGTTAGTGGTCGTATCCTCCTGCATAGTAATTAGGATTTCTATTTTGGGAAGGGTCGTACGGGTGGTCGTACGGAGGGATTTTGTGAGAATGGGCCCCACAGTGCATGGAAGATCGAAGGATTCCCATGCATGGGTGTGTGGTTGTAATTGGGACAACTTTTCATGGGGGCACCCAAATGGGGAAAACATGCACACATTGGATGTGCACATGTTCGAAGCATAGTTGCGCACGCATGCGCGCCTGTTTCTCTGATAGTTGTGCACGTGTGCGCAATTGTGTAGCGAATAGGTGTGCACGAATGTGCATCTGTGTGTGTGACAGGGGTGCATATATGTGCCCCTATGTGAATAACAGGCGTGCATATGTGCACACCTATGGGGAAAATAACCGCGCATATGAGGCAAATCTAGGGAGTGTAAAAAAACTTGTCTTTTTTGAGATTTGGGCTTTTTTTATGGGTTATGATGTATGATCAAATCCTGTGTATGTGAATGTAGGTGAACCATTGAGGATGTCAGTCCACTGGAGGGAGAGAGACTAGGCACACCTTAGAGAGGCAGTGAGAGATGAGGAGCCAGGTGTGTGGGGACCTTTGGAAGCCTGTGGGTTGCTAAAGTTCTTTGACTGCTCACTGTTGCGAGCGTAGGAGTACCTGCTACAGTTTTTTCTATATATGTGGAGCACTAATCTGCAGTGCTTCATTGTGTACGGAGAGAAACTCACATTCTATGTGACAGAGGATGTGTATTTTTATACTGGGCTCCCTTTTCGGGGAAACCCTTTACCTGTTGATCTCGTGTTTCTAGGGGATGGTTAGTTGGCTGACTTGGCACAAACATATTGTACCAGGGAGGAATTTATGTCAAGATCGGTGGTGAGTATTGGGGCGATGGATGCCCTTTTGCATCGTTGCATTGCAACAATGATTGTGAGTGTCTATAGATCCCTCGCTACTCATCGAATCAGTGGTGGTCAACTGAGGATCATGCAAAGGGCTCTAGGTTGAGAGCACTTTTCCTAGGGATTGATGCTACACACCAAGATGATAGGGAAGCTTAACTAGTGTCGGGCTACCGACTCCAGTGATTTTTCCTTTGGGTCTATCTTGGTGGCCTGGTTCTATGTTGTGCTTGAGAGTTTTGTTGGATGTGTCGGGTGCATGAGAGCCACGATTGATGCGATGGGAAGCTATCTTGGTTCATCATGGGGGTGGGGAGGGTGGAAATTACTTTACGGCCGAGCTAGCACATGTGTGGCGTCAAATGCCATAGATCATCCTACGATACCCGTATTATGGGATGGACTATCATCGGGATCCCGATATGGTCTTACCTCCTAGAGAGGTTTGGGACCACCGAGGTATGTTGATGTATTTGATGGTTTGATTTTTAGATAGTATAGTATATGTTTTATGTATGGATGGATGTTCATGCTATAATTTGTTTGTTGTGTGTGCAGATGTGGGGCCTCGAGGCTGGGAGATGGAGCTAGTTAGAGCCCCGGCTCGTGAGGGGCCAGTGAGACCGCTGCGGGAGGATCCACGGACAGGCGAGAGACACTAGAGGGATGAGGCAGGTGTGAGGCCAGTGGATGCATATAGAGATGATAGGAGACGACGTTATGATGACCTCAGTGTAATGCCTTCACGTGCACCTCCTGTCGAATCCAACGCCGTGTTTAAGGATTTTCAGCGTCGATTGGAGGTAGTGTTATAGGGAGTGCCCAAGGGCATGTGGACCTAGATCCAATATGAGGGAGTCCTGGAGTAGTGTGTGGGCCTTTCGGTGGAGTTACGGACCCTGATCCATAGAGAAGCAGTAGCGGGGGCGATGATGACTAGCTGGCTACCCCCGGGACCTGGAGGACCCCTAGCGGGTGGGGCACCTCCTCCAGGGGTAGGACTAGGTGGTGGTGTGCTAGAGGCACCATGAGAACTATTTGATGTATATGTATTTTTGATAGGCCTACAAGCCCATGTTGTATAGGGTGATGTGACACCGGTTTTGTACCTATAGGGATGAGGGGTTTCACCTGCCTAGGGGCGATGTACATGTTGTACTATTTTTTGTAAACATTGATGGCACATTTGATCGATATATATATATACATTTTTGGATCTATGTGATGATGTTTTGTGATGTTTTTTTTTTATGATGTCTAATTTATATACTGTGACAAACTTTCAATGGTTTATGTATGTGTAATGGTATCTTGATGTGATAAATGCAATTCTAACACTAGGTTAGCTATATTATCTGCTATTTGATTGCATTGTCATGGAATATGTGTAAATGTGATTGAATCAAAATGTCAAGATAAAATTCTAACTTGTAGGTATTTGTGAAAGATGCATGGATTGTGGACATGGTACACATTATTGAGCTACAGGATGATGAGCTGGGAATCTAGTAAGACACTAAGGTTGAAAATGTGATGATGACTGGCCTCGGTTAGGAGGCCAATGACGGCTGTGTATTCTTCTTGGTTGTTGGTTACTGAGCCTAAACATATGCCGCTGGAGTGGAGAAGTTCATGTGAGGGGGTATAGAGGGCCCAAGCGGCCGAAGCAAGATTCTGTGTCCACCGACTAGCTTTGTTAGCATAACTGATGTGGTAGGATGATGGAGGAAGCATTTGTCAATAACATGAATGGTATATCAGACATAAGGCATGCAAGGAAATAAGTTAATTTTTTTATTTTTATTTTTAAATGCTACAAAATGTGTAAAAAAAACAAAGAAAAATCCTAGTGTAGAATGACTACACTCATGTGTAAAATTTCTTTAAGTACAAATCATTGAAGGGTTCTTTGAGAGGGTGGCTTTCGGGGGATACCAGGATGTAGGCATGTAATTTTTCAATACCGGCTTTGATGGCCGCTGCTTTTGATGGATGTAGTGGGCGTTGCTTTTGTTGTATAGGTGTGATATCAGGCCATGTGTCTATATGATGTTCGACAATAGAAGGATCAAGGCTAGGCATATTTGTGTATGACTAGGAAAAAATGTCTTGGTATTCCTGGAAGAGAGCTTTGTAAGCTATAATTTCTTCAGGAGAGCATGTAGCGCCAATGGTGATTTCCTCTACGATGCCAGGTTTGATGGAAATATTGATTTTGACAGTGGGGGAAATGTTAGCCATGTTGCCTTCTTCAAAAGCGTCGGGGCCAAGGATAGGTTTGTTGAACCAGTCTATATGCCCTGATGGGATAAAATATTTATTTTTGATCACGTATATAGAGTCTTGACTAGGGGGTTCAAAGGCTTTCTTCGAGAGAAAGAGTGCTCTGTGATGGAGCACATTCCAGGGGCAATCGGGGGTAGTTAATTCCTCGAGGATGTCTTCGTCGCAGTGGAACTGGTGAGAATATAAGGGATCTCGAGGAGTAACATTGGTGGTTGTCACCATATAATTATCTTCCGGTGGTGAAGATGTAGGGGAGGCGCAAGCAGGTTGTGATGGCGTGCTTTACATAAACCAAATATCAAGATATTGTGGGTTAAAAATTGTAGTCGTGCGTAAGATTTCCATGGGGAAATGTACTAGAGAATTGGGGGGATTTGTGGGAAAATCCTCATATAGGTTATCCATGAACCATGGAGGAGTGGGGAGTGCCTTAGGTTCAAGAGAGATAATATGAACGACATCGGGGGATATTGTCGGTACCTCTAGAAATGGGGGGGGGTTTAGTATTCTGAATAAGA
>SNQJ01S0236251.1:0-13837 GCA_010110895.2 Picea sitchensis
TGGAATCCCTCACAATACTATTTATTTTAAATATAGGAGCATGATCGTTTGTCTTATTATATTAAAATGTGTTGTATAAAGGAATAATTTTTACATAAGCATGTTTGATGAGAACATTGGTTTTTGGGTGCACATAATGAGAGCATTTAATCAAATATATGAGTGATAGGAATAGGACTTAGTTGTAATTATTGTCAACGTAAATATCTTAAAACCACTAACTAAAACATATTTTTTTCTTTGTCATTTAGAACAATTTATTATAACTTTTTTCAATCAAATGATTTTTCCCCTTTCTTAATAGATGGCTCAAATGATTGTCAATAGTCCCTGCTGAAAGCTAGAGGACTATAGCATGCTGACTTGATAATAGTCAAGCTTTGAATATTTAATATTATGTTTCGGTTCTACAATTATTTTTAGAGAATTTTATCGTATTACAATTTGAAGTGTTATTCTCGACCCAATCCAATGAGGATCATATTGACGATAATTTCAAGATCCTAAGGATGTCAATTCAACTTTAAATGAATATTCTAATAGATAGTACATGTAATTGATGAATTAAAAAAATAACGTCCAGCCGTTGACTATTAACAAAAGGAGGATGTGGACGCATTAATCTTCCATCGAGGCCTTCTCATTTCGGGAAGGAGAAGTGTAAGAAGAGGTAAACTGAAAGAGAGACAAAATTGAAAATAATGATGATGTCTGAGGGTACTCGAACTCGGCGGTGGTTAAGAAGGTGAAGTTAGCAGCGAGTCGCTCTCTTACAAGAGAGAACGCCTGCGTTCCTGGTGAGATCTCCCACAAGGGCGGTTGCATATGCCGCATACTCCGGTGATCCCGATTGCGTGAAATATGCATCGTTGAGCAGAACATCATCTTCTGATCTCCAGTTCCAGTTCTTCCATTCAGTTTGGTCGACGTTTTGAGCCTTCCGTATTCTTTGGTTAAAAATATTTATTTCCGACCAGCTAAAGAATTCTTTAGCTGAAACCAAAGTAAGACCCTCTTTTCTTTCACTGGAGTTGAAGGTATGGGTGCGATGAAGGTTGTTCATTGAGATAATGGAACTACCACCATCAACATTGCCTTGGAATTGCCATTAGAACTTGATGGTGAACGAATTGCAACTTTTCTTCTTATGTACAAGTTCAAGTTGTTAGAGGATCATTGTTCTCATGTTTCCACAAAACCATAAACTTGATTCCTCACGCTCGCGTTTATCCAATTAAAGACAAATATTTTGTTCATAAAATACCGAGTCCGCGCCGGGGAAGAAGTTAAAACAAGCTAATTGTTTTTTTATAAAACCACACAACTTTCGTTTATTTGGCATGGAATGTACGAAAGTTGTGTGGTTTTGACCCTCTCAGCCTGCAACCCCTAGTTTAGATGAGAAGTGCACTATCCTAACGAATAATTAACCCATAATCAATAATAAGAAGATCATAAGTACAGGGGGAGTCTTCTTGATCCTGGAGGAGATGTTGTGACTCATTTTTCGTGGCGACTGGGGGCAGATTCAAACGACACTGTTGAAGCCTATGCTCTACTCAAGGCTTGAGCATCGCATAGGATCGGAATATCACCAAATTGTAGTATTTGGAAACTTAATGAAGGTGGTATGAGTGATTGTCGAAATCACTGATCTGAAAGAAACCTTTTCACTGGTATAATCTCTTGTATTGTCACTCTGAGTGCAAGCTTTGATGAGTTTAAAATCTACCACATTAAAGACACTTGAACCCTCTTGCTAACCAAAGAGCCAAGGAAGGAGTTGGGATGGATGAGGGGGTGATTTTGATAAATGCGGTTAGGGGGGGCCAATTCATACCTTAATGCTCTCCCCAGTTTCGTTTTGCGTTCCCAAGGACTGACAATTGGAAGGTCTCGGGCTTTGCGCTCCCCTCCCCGCATATTTGAGGATTAAATTTTCATGTGTGAGTCGTCATTCGAAAGTCTTGCATGCAAGATTTTCACAAGGGAGTGCAATGGATCTCGAGGTTGGTCATTCCGCCATTGGGAAGGGTTTGTGACAATGGTTTCTTAGTTGTACTGGATGGTTTATTCTGGAGGAGCTTTGAGTTTAGTGACGAGGAGATATTGTTTGCATGTTTTTGTGTTTCTTTTCGGTCGGGTCATCCGATTTATGTGCAATTTTTCATCCCTCTAACTTCATTAGGTCTGGCGATTCCGGCCTCACGAAAATGACCTTTTTCATGACCGAATACGTAGTAAAGTATCAAGGTCATATTCGCCGAAATATCTCCCTCGCGGTTGTTCTTTTGGCAATTTCTTGGGATCGTGGTATGGGTGTTTTTTCACAAGAACTGGGATATTTGTATTAATATAAAAGGCATGGCCAGAGCCACAAAGTACAAAAGAGACATCAAAATTTCAAAATTTTGATTCTGACGGAGCTTCATTCTGATTATTGTTTTCTTGCCTATAGACCTTGCCACATTATTACTACTACCTCTAAATTTGGCGACATAGATGCGACAAAATTACATCTTGAAAATTTAAAACTTATCGCTTGCTATGTGTCCACTTCTTTGATAACCGGAGGAGGTTTCTCTGGATGTTCTGGTTCCTCCTTCTACTTCCTTGACCACGTTAATATGTCAGTGGTAAGATTCGATACTGCTTCCTGTATACATTGATACATCCAGGAGCTCAAATTTCCGAGCTCCTCATTCCTTGAGAGGTCGTTCTTGGAGATAAGTTGGAGCATAAAGGAAATCTACCGTCACGAAGTTGGATGATGAGAGCGATGTTGGTGAGAGTATCAAGTGTGAATGTCATTGTAGAGCTGAGGGAATTGACTGTGATAGCCAAAATTTTCCTTTCTTCGTTGCTTTCCTCCAATTATTCAACTTTGTCTGTCTAGTTCCTATTGTCCATCTTTATTTCCTTGTCGAGGAGAATTCGAAGTGGGTTGTCAGATCCAGGTGGATATTGGTGTGTAGCCTATTCCGCGGACCCCCACCGTATTTCTTTTCGATTTTCACAGTTTCATGGTAGCTGGTTACTATTTTTTGAGTTTGAGTCACGAACTTAGGGCGTTTTGGTAAAGTAAACGACGTTTTGGGGCATTAAACCTCCGACAAGTATGAGTCTGTCTCGGACTCGACGTTCGCTGTCAGCAGTTTAGTCCTCCGATAGATATTTCTAGCGATGTATCGCCAATGTAGGAGATGGTATGCCAAAGTTACGACCCCACGAAATTGATGTACCAATTTGCCGAAGCGGGGCCCATATTCCAGCATTTCATCTCCTAGGGTTAGGTTTTGGATGTTTGGGGTTTCCATTGTTTCTCCAATAATATAGGCCTTGAGCCTCATTGTAACAATCAACTTCTTTCAAATGAGTGTAGCCGTCACATCTCTTCGAGAGATAAGCTACGGCCCTAGCTAGTTCATTTCCATTACTTTGTAAACAAATTCCGGTTCTTTGATATTAATGAAATAAAGTGTTACTTCAGCCCATCTTTGTATTCATGGTTATTTGTATTACATTTGCGTTCTGCATAAATTCGGATCATTGTCTTTCAAATCGGTAGTGGGATGAGCGAGGAGCTTGAGAGACTTCTCCAATGATTCTGTTGAATTGTTGCATGAGCAAGGATTTGCTTATTCAAGGATTTGCATGCTATTAAATATACTTGTTGCGGAATCCAAATGTGATGACCCAATTCTGAGGTTTGGCGGATGAACCGAATTATCGGTCGGGCTTTAAACAATTCCAACCGGCTCCCGGAACCAAATTTGGAGGGGGCCGGGGAGGAACAATGAACTCGGAATCGAGATTTAGGCGAATCTATCACATGCCGTTATCCCATGCCTAGGATAATATCCTTGGGCTAATAAATACATTCTAGCAGTGGCATAATCCTCCTTAATTTGGCTAAGGAGGCGTGCAACTCTCTCGCCTCCCACCTTCCAAAATAATGAACATTCCTCTCCCCTGTGCTAGAGCCATCATAACCAGAGTGTTCACAGGCTTCTTGCGTACAAGATCCATCCTTAGAGTTATCTCACCACGCACCTGCTGATACCCATTCGAATTTGGAATGACTGATCCCAGGATTCTAATGGTGTTTTCTGCGTTATATGTTGCATCTATCCCTTCCACGCGTCGAGGTGGACGTACCATGTGCTCGATCCATCTTTGGCACTTGTGTATTTCAAAATTTACGGATGGGGTACCACCAACACCTTGTCATCCACCCCTATGTGACCAGGGGGCTATCCATATTTCTTTGTTAGCTAAAGAGTCTGCCACCGAGTCATGATGACAGAGGATGGGAAAGAAATGGGGATAGAATACCTTAGAGAATGTTTAATGCGTCCATGCGATTATCTAGGCTTGTTTCTTTTGGAGGGGGGTGCTTAACGAAATAACGAGTAGTGTTTTTGTAATCACCGGCTATATTTATCTCATAAATACTTATTTTCTTTTCCAATTGTATTACGATAAGCATGGCATAAGCTTCTACTTTATTAAGTTGCTTGACTCCTATAGTCGAGATATCCATTATTTTATTTCCTCTAGGGTGAAGAGCACCCCTCCCGCACCTTACTCCCCGAGGATCGTGATATGGGTATTAAGAAGCATTGGGTATTTCAATATTTCGTATTACCCATATCACGATCCTCGGGCAATTTCAAACAGGGTCGTAGGAGCCATGAATAAATCGCCTAGTCGAATAGTTCTGCCCTGCCCCATCTTTCTAGTAAATTTGGGCATTCGAGCAGGCTTTACCCAATCTTTCCATTGCCAAAATCGGGATACAGAGCTATCACTGACCACTCTCAACCAGAGAATGGATGGAATGGTGCCTGGAGTTTAGTAGTTGAAGGCTCACATCAATCCCCGGTGCATGGCTTCCGTATATTTTGTCTAGGATAGAATGTTGCCTCGAGAGGATGGAGTTGACAGTGGAACGGGCACTAATAATAGAGGCATGGCTCCTATGGAGAGCGAGGGAGGATACCCGCCCCGTCCCAGAGCTCCAGAAGTACATCTTTTTGTCTCTTCTAATTAATGTGTGTATTTCAAGGTTCTATGGTGCTAGGGAGATTTTGTAAAGATGTAGTCAGCGGTGATGAGCAAAGTAGCAACCAAGGTAGGACTATATTCTCTATTGTTCTAGTTCTATAATTTTTGTCAAGATGGGAGCCTCATTTTGTACTTATTTTTGTCTACATTGTTTTCCTCGACACGACACCCATTAATATATAAAGTTCAATTTCCGTTTTAAGAAAAAACAAGATCATAAATAGAGTAGATTTAACCTCAAGGAAAAATGGCTACTTTGTTGTGACGGTCAATCCACCTTTATATAAAACTAAAATAGGTCCACTAAACATCATGAAATGTTAGATAACTCCAGCATGTATCCAGAGGGATGGAAGATGCATACCATGTGATCACACTCAACACACTCAATCGAAGAAGGATGCTAGAAACGAGGAAGAGCCCCTCTAGGGATGGATGTTGAGCTCAACATAGTTGTAATGATGAGTGCGGCCTGCTTTAGGATGACAGCGTGGCTACCAGCGGTGTCCTTTGATCTTGATGTTGCAATTTTGATGGGCACATCCTCCTTGGGGAGGATTCCCCAGTTGTCTTCCTTATCTTCAAAGTTGAAAGATGATGGTGCATCCAACACCTTGGCAGTGATATTTTTGCGATTTACATCATTTAGTTCGAGTTTAGTCCAAAAGAATCCTTGTTTTCCTCCCCTTTTAAGAATGGATCCATACAAAAACATCATTTATTAGTGCTAGCAATGACTTTGGCTCTTCCAAAGTGACTTGAAGTTCCAAGGAGGATGGGCTTCTATAAATATGAAGGAGGCACGAAACGCTGGTTTTCAATGCTTGACAATGAATTGTGTCATGGTTATATAGCACGACACGTTGGTGAGATTGTCCAATGGGGAACCTGCGTGTATACCTAGAGATGGAAGGTAAAATAGGTATATTGCACCCTCAATGTGAGTCGGTATCTGAAGAAGATGTAGAAGCGGAAAAGTGAAAATCTACGGATGTGTGAGAAAGTGAAGAAGCCCACTTCACTGATTACTTAAAAATAGGAAGCGGTTATTGCATCCATTGTATTACTTAATTGGTATTGTAGACCATCACGAAACCCTAGACAAAGAGAGAGAAAGAGGTGCCAACATCCTACTCGCGTGATGCTATGGTGGAGGACAAGTGTCGGTTCTACGTGTTATGTTCATTGGGTGAAGGAAAGTCACGGGATAAAGGCACAAGATGGAAACATGTCAATACTAGATGACTAGGAGAAACAATATGTTGTAGATATATGCCGTGGTGGGGGGGGACAATGTGGCCTATCCATAGATAGTGTGGGAGGGTTGAGATAGCCATAGTGATCATGAAAGTGTATCCCATGAAATGAGTGAGGTTTCATGTAGATTATAGTCCATGCAAAACTAAGGTTCAAGACAGTTGTCGGAAGAGATATCCCTAGTATCAATGAGGCCGGATTTACAAAGAGAAAGAGTGATGTAGGACATAGTAGAGAACTCAAGAGATAATTACCGTGTGGTTCCTCTAAATAGGGTTCTATAATTGTATCTATGGTCAATAAACCGCCATGAATATTCCATTGGAACAACTCCTCACAATAAATCTTACATGTTTTATGCAACCTATTGTTATGTAGTGCTTCACCCGTTTCCTTTTCTTTTTTTCAACTTCCTCCTTCATAATTTTGTTGGTTCCTTTTCAGGATTCGTGCTTCATACTTCCTCCTCCATAATTTTGTTGGTTTCCTTTTTAGGATTACGTGCTTCAAATTTTTGTTCCTTTTTGGCACCTTGTGCCTTTATAAATTGTTGGCTTTGTGTTCATTGACAGCGGAACTGGAGGCAGATATTTTCCACTTTGGACACAAAACAACTCAAACGATCGTCAGTAACTGCATAATTTCAAATTGTTTGAATCATTTTGACCTAGGATACATGCATGATGAACACATCATTGACACTAAATGAAGCCTTAGCATCTATCATATTCAAAATCCTAAAGGTGCAAAAGGGAATATGTTTCCTAGGTTATGGATTTGGGAAAAAAATTGTGGTACATGTATAGATGGTTAGAAAGAGGCACTTGGCTAGGTTCTTACTTAGAATGGGCACTCCAATTGTTGTGACTCTTGGAAGGTTAAGATCATGAAAGGAAAAATGTCACACATGACCTACAACTTGTTGCAACAGTTCATGCTCTTGAAGATGTGGAGACATTACTTGGTGGGGAGAAAGTTCAAGTTAAAACAATCCACGGTGGTTTGAAATACCTACTTGAATAGCAGACTTTAAATGCCAAGAAAAGGAGATGGCTATAATTTCTTAGCCAATATGACTTTGATAATTATAAACAATCACAGGATCAAATGTTTTGTGAGCACCCATATAAGAGAGGGTGTAATTTATGTATCCATATGATGCCTGAGCACTACATTTTATATTAAGTATTTTGAACATACGTCAAAAGCTTAACCATGGGAGACATGTTCATTCTATATCTCATTAGAAAGAAGAAATTATAGTAAACTTGGCCTTTGTTCAATTGTGATAATTCTATCCAAATACTATACAAGCGACAAAGGGACCCTACTTGCATTATATGTCTCAAGGAACAGAAAATCTATCATGGCTACATCCATTTCTTATTATTTAGATTAATATGTTTATGATTAGGATCTTCCCGAGATCCACATAAACATATTAATCTAAATAATAAGAAATGGAAATTACTCATCAAGACCCCAAGTATGTTGTTATTGTGTTGAGGGATATTGATTCTTCACTTTATATACAAGCGTGCAAAAATGAAGCGAAAGAGTGGGATGTTAGAGCATAGTACTTAATGCATAAGTTCGTGATATCAAAAATTACCAACTCTCTTAAAATCCCACCCAAATTCAAATATGTCATTCCAAAAATTAATGCTACAAAGGATACACCTCTCACACCTTGGACTTGGGATGAGGCAATGGGAAAGACAACTATGGGGCATCCTCAAAATATTTGAAAAGTATCACCACAACGATGTCAATGTTGCTAGAAACAAGAGAAAAGCGAGGATTTGAAGATGCTATAAATTGAATTCAAACACAATCACAATTCTCATTGTTGTAATCTAATTTTAGGTTTTGCGATATTGGGAAGGTTCATTTTGTTCTAGTTCGTACGTAAGCTTAACCAAGAGAATACAAGTTAGAAAATTTGCCAAGCTTAATAGATTTTTAATTTCAAACATAATCAGCTGAGGCAACTTTTTATGTGAATGAGAGAAAAACTATGCATTTCCTCTACGATGAGCTCAAGACCAAACTTATACAACATATTGGTGGAATTTTGGGAGGTTTGCATTCAATTATGAGTTATGTGTTGTGTTCCCATTATATATTGTATTAGTGTGGTTTCCATGAATTACATACTAAGTGTTTGAGAGGCCTACCAATGTGATGAAATAACAATCATATTAGATATCAGAGCTTTAATGAAGTCAAGAGTGTTAAGAGGTAAACACACAGAGTTATGATGCAATAAAATAACTATGAATCAACGCGTTCGATGCTATTAGTGCCAGGGAAAAGGAATATGTGAACATGAAAAGGAGAGATGACCTAATTCCCACGGTTTTGCTCAATTTATCTTTTTTCTCTTCGAAATTGACATCCGTCAACTCACTTGTAAATAATGTTACCAATAACCTCCCAATGCCATTATAATTACATCCGTAATCTATGACTATATGTTTTGATTTTTCACGGACCAGGAAGTGGAGGTGAATATAACAAAGGAAATGACATTATAGCTACTGTTGGAGGAAAATATATCAAAGAAAATTGCATTATGACGAGTGTGGGATTAAAAAAGAGGAAGTATGCAAGATAAATGCGTTGTCAGTTCTCATGTTGACAAGAATGAAAAAATGCTCACAACACATAAACAAAAGTGGGGGTTCACAAAGACAGGGTGTCTAAGTTTCTTTGGGAAGATTTCATTAAGTGGAACATAAAATAGTGCACACAACAATAGGGTGAAAATATATTTATACAAGTGTGGGATATTTGATAGATTTAATGTTGAGGAAGGATCCACTTCCACCATGTCACGAAACATTTTAGACCCAACTAGAATAGAGATTACGTTAGTTTTTATATATCAAAGGCAAGTATTGGCTATGATGAAGCGGGGCTCATTGACCAACCAAGCATTGGAATTGAGGAAAGTTGATGGGTTATTGAACATATGACCCTTTTTAGCGTTTTATGATATTCGTTGTTCTTCATAAATGGCAAGTGATTTCAAAATTTTACATTCTTTTGAAAGGTGTTTTCTGAATCCCCCTTCTAGGACGGTTTAAACCCGTTCAAAAGACTAGTAAGGATTCAATTTTGATCACTGGCCTTGTACCTCAATTGTTTTGAAATTGCTCATGATGAGCTCTTCCTTTAGCTATATGGCCATTCAATTCCGGAAGATGATCTAGGGAATCTGCGTCTGAATCACACCGTGCCGCAATCTGCCCGAGGACGTATTCATGCCACCATCAGAAGGATGAATAACGGCAAAAAACTTGTCGTTTTTTCCTCCAACCGTGTCCCTGCCAAATCCAATGCCACAATCTTCCAACCACTATGTATTGCACTCCCAATTGGGGTTGCATCATAGACAATCATCGAGAGGATCACCCATGGGCCCTTGCACGTGACAACAGGGCCAAATGTTGCCCTCATATTTTGGTGGTAATAATGCTTATGCGTCTGCTTTTGTTCGAACACCCACGTTGAGCATTATCGTTTCGATTCAGCGTCCAACTTCAAATAGACCAACAACAAAAAGATTAACAAATTGAAATTTAATGTTGCAGTGGGCGATTTATTTACCCGGAACAATTTGTGGTGGATATTTCCGCTCAAGAAACTTGACTCTAATTGTATTGGTCGTTGCCACTTTCCTTGGTCCCATAAATTTCTCTTTGCTCTTTCATCGAAATTGCTTGGGCATTTTTCAAAACGTAGGTTTTCTTTCTACAAAGGTTTTACCAATGTAATCCTAGTGTTCATATTATGATATTGTTGGCAGAATTATTTTAACATACATTATTTTCATGGTACATATCCATAAAACCATAAAATGTTATTTCAACAATGAAATGAACATTATCCTTTGATAATACTACCTCAATCTATATTATAAAAATTAATATTATTTATTAAAAAATATAAAAAATATTTCAACGCTGTGTCAAGTTATGAACTTCAACAAAGATAGGCTTTGCTTCCATAGTGGAATCCCTCTCGATACTATTTATTTTAAATATAAGGGGAAGATGATCTAGGGAATCTCCGTCTGAATCACACCGTGCCACAATGTGCCTGAGGACGTATTCATGCCATCATCAGAAGGATGAATAACGACATAAAACTTGTCGTTTTTTCCTCCAACTGTGTCCCTGCCAAATCCAATGCCACAATCTTCTAGCCATTATGTATTGCACTCCCAATTGGGGTTGCAGCATAGACAATCATCGAGAGGATCACCCATGGGCCCTTGCACATGACAACAGGGCCAAATGTTGCCCTCATATTTTGGTGGTAATAATGCTTCTGCGTCTGCTTTTGTTCGAATACACACGTTGAGCATTATCGTTTCGATTCAGCGTCCAACTTCAAATAAACCAACAACAAAAAGATTAACAAATTGAAATTTAATGCTGGAGTGGGCGATTTATTTACCCGAGAACAATTTGTGGTGGATATTTTTTCTCAAGAAACTTGACTCTAATTGTATCGGTCGGTGCCACTTTCCTTGGTCCCATAAATTTCTCTTTGCTCTTTCATCGAAATTGCTTGGGCATTTTTCAAAATGCAGGTTTTCTTTCTTCAAAGGTTTTACCAATGTAATCCTAGTGTTCATATTAAGATATTTAATTATTCATAAATTATTTTAAACATACATTATTTATTTTTCATAATTTTTATATCTCCATAAAACCATAAAATGTTATTTCAACATTGAAATGAACATTATCCTTTGATAATACTACTCTAATCTATATTATAAAATTAATATTATTTATTAAAAAAAATATAAAAAAATATTTCACTGTGTCAAGTTATGAACTTCAACAAAAATAAGCTTTGCTTCCATAGCGGAATCGCTCACAATACTATTTATTTTAAATATAAGAGCACAATCGTTTGTCTTATTATATTAAAATGTGTTGTATAAAGGAATAATTTTTACATAAGCATGTTTGATGGGAACATTGGTTTTTGGGTGCACATAATGAGAGCATTTAATCAAATATATCAGTGATAGGAATATAACTTAGTTGTAATTATTGTCAGGGTAAATATCTTAAAACCACTAACTAAAACATATTTTTTTCTTT
Source organism: Picea sitchensis (assembly GCA_010110895.2). NCBI lineage: Eukaryota > Viridiplantae > Streptophyta > Pinopsida > Pinales > Pinaceae > Picea > Picea sitchensis. Next base: position 11,448 of record SNQJ01S0236251.1, read on the forward strand.
GTCATTTAGAACAATTTATTATAACTTTTTTCAATCATTTAGAACAATTTATTATAACATTTAGAACAATTTATTATTATGTCATTTAGAACAATTTCTTATAACATAATGATACTGAAAATGGTATAACTCCAAACCGTAATTAATCATTTACCTTGGCATTCGTTGCGTGAGACCTTGGCCAAAATGGTTGAATGCAACCGTTACTTGCGTAATTCTGTCCTCACTATAGTCGTCACTATGACCCAACAGCATCACCTACAATAGGAAAAGAACAGACCAACCCACTTATCTTATCAGTGTCAAAAGAGCATACCAACCCACTTATCTTATGAGTTATCAGTGTCAATCTACATGAAAACGAATTAAATAGAGTAAATTGCAATGAATTAATTAATTAAGTCATGGTGTGTGAGTGAAATATCTGAGCTCACCTTGTCGTGGTGAGTGAAATAATTGTTGGAAATGGTGATATGGGTGGATGACTTGACTGCGTCAATGAGACCATCTTCGCAGCTAGACATGGAGCAATGGTCCACCCATATGTGCCTCCCCGTGAAGATGGAAATCCCATCTCCATCACTTACTGTTCTCCACCCAGTATGTTGTGGAGAGTCTTTTACCATAACGTTCCCCGCACGCTTACAGTCACATTTTAGATGCCGTGAATGCCGATGTTCGTCACATTTTGTACGGTGATACAGGGGCCGTTACCAATGTGGACGTTGGCGCCTCGTCCATCGATTGTTTTGAGACTGTTCATGATGAGTTCTTCCTTTAGCTGGATGACCATGTCATTCCGAAAGATGATCCAGAGAGGCTCCGTCTGGATCACAGCATGACATAGTGTGTCGTTGGATGGATTCATGGGATCATCACGGGGATCCGTAACGACATAAACCTTGTCGTTTTTGCCTCCAATGGCGTCCCTGCCAAATCCAATGTCGCAATCTGCCAGCCATTTTCTGTTGCGCTCCCAGTCGGGGTCGCAGTGCCAACAGTCATCGATGGGATTACCCGTTGCACATGACAACAATCCTCGCCTTGTGCTGTTAATAGTGCTTCGGCTTCGGCTTCTATTCAAATACATACATGAGGGATTATCGTGTCAATTCAGCCTCGATCATCAAATTAAAAAACAACAGAAAGATTAAGAAAACGGAATGTAATGTTGCAGTGGGCGATTTATTTACTCTCGAACAATTTGCGTTGCGTTGCCTGGATATTTTTCCACAGGAAACATTACTCTAGTTATATTGCCCGGTGCCACTTTCCTCTGTCCCATAAACTTCTCTCCACGTTTTGATCCAAATGGCTTGGTCGCCCCGCCATGAACGCAGCACAGTATTTCGATCAACAGCATGCAACTCAAAATACTAATTTGATTACTCATTTTGATAGACAGGACTCACGTTTGCCTTCACATGTAAACAACAACAGCCTCTACTCTGATCCCCTCTTGGAAATGCGAGGCTTTCTTATAGCATTCGCCTTTCTGTAATTTCTGTCATTCCCTCACACTTCATAAATTACAGTTTGAATTTCCTTTGCACATGCTTTTATCGTGTTTTTTTTCCAAGAATACTTTTATCGTGGCTTAAGGGATGTACGTACGTACCGTGACTGGAGGGGATGGAAAACGTAAGCGGAGAATTTTAAACACCAGGCTTAGATGTTTGACATAGTTCCAACCTAAAAACCTGTTCCCCGACTTACCTTTATGTGTTCGTCTGGGGGATAAGGAGAAGCATCCCTGATCCCGCCGTGAGAAATCTACTTAATTTGTCATAATTACAATTAGCATTTAATATAATACGTGTCAAAGATTTCATATAGGAAACTTGACTCCCAAACCTTGCCAATTTTATCGAAATATTCGCCTTCGGTGAGAAAATGGCCAAATCCGGCTAACCGCTACGACTTCATCATGTTTCGGTGACACGATGAATGGTGAAAGGAAAAGCGGTGTTTCAGTGACACGATGAATGGTGAAAGGAAAACCCATGGCTTGCAAACTTTTGACTCTTGGCTCTCTCAATCCTTATTGATCCTGGTCAAAGCTCTGAATCCTTATTTTTCCCGGTCATACAGCCCTATTTTCACATGTCATACGTTGAAATGAACGTTTAACATCAAACTTTTTATATGGGAAACTTTACCCATAAAACATTCCGTGCAATTATGGAAAACGTTTTTTTAACTTTATCATTGTATCATTCCGCGGTTTAAAAAAAATTGAGTCCTACCTGTTATCACTCCAAGAAACTCCTTAGGGTTGTAGGCTAAGGATGCTTGGTAACTTAAGAAATCAATAATCAATGTGTGTGGATCAATGGGATGACTGAGGATGGCTAATGAGAAGAACAACTTATCATGCATTCGAATGAGCC
>SNQJ01S0236252.1:0-13837 GCA_010110895.2 Picea sitchensis
CAACCAATGACATCAATCAAACCAAACCATTTACATCAATGACATATGATCCAACAATCTCCCAAGTAATCAAACCATTGGCATCAATGACAACATGATCCAACAAATGTATCTGATGCACTGGAATCGTGTTGGAACCTTTGAATGAGAGTCCACATTTTTTCTCCATTATTTCATTCATCCCTTGCTTTTGTTATCCAATTAGGTTGGATGATTGAGATAGCACAGAGAAATGCCTCAACATATTCATCCTTTCTTGAGAGTTCATCTACCACAACATTTTGCTTCCCTTTTTTGTAGATGATTACAAAATCATAACCCAACATATTGGTCACCCATTTTTGTTGTTCTTCTTAAGGTAGTCTTTGTTCCAAGAAGTATTTAAGACTGTCATGATCTGTTTTGACCTTGAAGTTCCTACCTATTAGGTAAGGGCACCATTGCTTCAATGCATGTAGTATTTCCATCATTTCCTTCTCATAAATGGGTTTGTGTAAACCCTTTCCCTTGAGTGGCCGAATTTCAAAAGCAAAAATCCTTCCTTCTTGCATTAGAACAACACTAATGTCATTTCCTAAGGCATCACATTCCACAATAAAGGTTTTTGTGAAGTCTGGTGTGGCCAAGATAGGAGCCTTGTACATCACCTCTTTAAGTTGTTCAAAAGCTTGAGTTTCCTCTGGAGTCCATGAAAATGCATCCTTCTTAGTTAATGTCGTTAAATGTGTTGCTATTCTTCCATAGTTCCAAACAAACTTGCAGTAATAACCTGACAAACCCAAAAATCCTCTAAGATTCTTCAATGTTTTGGGAATCGACCAGTCCATCATGGTCTCAATCTTGTTAGGGTCTACTTTGACACCTTCATGAGATAAAATATGACCCTAATACTCTACCTCCTTCACCCCAAAGAAACATTTGGATGGTTTGGCATATAGTTGTTGCTCCTTTAGTAACTGTAGCACCCTATCAACATGTCAAACATGATCCTCCCAAGACTTGTTATATATTAGTATATCATCAAAAAATACTAACACAAATTTTCGAAGAAAGGGCTTGAAAATGGAATTCATCAACCCTTGGAATGTGGAAGGTGCATTCATAAGGCCCAAAGGCATGACCAAAAATTCATAATGGCCTTCATGAGTTCTGAATGTTGTTTTTGGTATATATGCGTCCTTCATTCTAATATGATGATACCCTGAACGGAGATCCAACTTTGTGAAGTATATTGCTCCATGTAGTTCATCTAACAATTCATCAATGATAGGAATGGGAAACTTATCTTTAATGGTGATGTTGTTGAGATCTCTATAATATGGACACATGCGCCATGAGCCCTCTTTATTGAATACCATTACTATTGATGCAGAGTAAGAACTTTGGCTAGGTCTAATAATGTCAGCCTCTAACATTTCTTCAACCATACGCTTCATTTCACTCTTCTGGGCATAAGGGTATCTATAAGGCCTGATGTTAGGAGGAACACTCCCAGTAATTAGGTGAATAGCATGATCATGATCGCGAGTGGGTAGAAGAGCTCCAGGAATATGTTCAAATACTTTGGAATGCTTATCAATAATCCCTTGGAGATCTAGAGGAATAGATGGCTTATATGTTTGAACATCTAGTGAGCATAGTTGTAAAATTACACTCTAATGCCCCTTTTTCAACAATTTTTTCATGCCATTAGATCTTATTACCTTGATGATCCAGGTGGATATCGGTGGCCACCCACCTATTCCACTGGCTCAAAAAATAGTTTTCTGCCTTGGCAGTTTTTCGACAGTTTTTTGGGTTCCAAACTTCCGGGGTCATTTTGAGTCCCTAAACGACGTTTTTTGGGGATTTGGGGCCCAGGTGATTGCCCAAGACAATTACCTTGGCTAGTCAAAAATTGTTCTTCTCGGTTAGACCTTTCCAATAGGCTATCGTGCGCCTAAAATGGAGATCGTATGCAAAAGTTACGACCGCGGGAAGTTGATGTACTAACTTACCCAAACTGGGCCCACATGACTTTTGGCTCTTCATCTCCTAGGGTTAGGTTTTTGAATGTCTAGGGTTTTTGATATTCATGTTGATTGTAAAAGGCCTTCAGAGCCTCATTTTAACCAGCTTCTTGTGAATGAGCGCAGTCGTCACATCTCTTCTCAGAGATAAGCAGCCACCATTCCAGCAAGCTTGTTTTCCACTGCATTTTACAGTTACAGTTTATTTCCTTATTGAATAGAAAACCAATTTTATTGTATCTCTGTTATTATGTGTTAAGCATATGTTAATAATCTGTAGTCATTTCGTTCTGCTCATAAAATCCAAATCAGTGGTATCAGAGCAGTATGCTCCTTGTCGTCTTAATGCATGTCCCCAACGAGGTCAGAGTACAAATAATTGGGTCTCGAGCTTGTTTCTCTTGAGGACATAAGCTCTCGCATGCCCAAGTGACCTCTCATGGCAGGAGAAAAGAAAGATGATGGGACAGGAGATCCTTTCAAAATGTTTCTCAAGGAATCCCTCACGCAACAGAGGAACGAGATGATGGATAGTTTCACTCAAATCCTTCGGCGGCTACCAACAGGGGACACATCTTCTTCGAGCGGAGGTGTTGCCCCCTTCAAGTTACAAATAAAATTATATATTCATGTATTTGAAGGTCAGATAGATGCGGATGTTGTAGACAAATGGTTGAATCTACTAGAAGGTGATTTTTCTGTCCATAACTTTTTTAATAGAGAAAAGATTACTTTTGCGCTCCTCAAAGTCATTCCCCATGTCAAAGATTGGTGGGAAACTTTCTGTGAGCAAAAGTAAATAGAGGAACCCTCATTATTTATAGTCATGACCACCTGGGAATCCTTCAAGGATGCTATTAAGGAACAATACTACCTTGTCAGAAGTTATGACGACTTGTATACCAAATGGACCACACTTAGGCAAGAAAGAGACCAAGCAATGCTAGAGTTCACAAATATCTTCCATAAATTGCGCACCAAGTTGGGTGTCAAAGATTCGAAGCGACATCTAATGCTCAGGCATCGTGGTTCTCTACATAGATATATCCATACTGAAATGGAATTTTTGTACATCTCATCCTTGGGTGCGGCCTACCGATATGCCATCAAAATTGAGCAAAAGCTCAAACAAAAGACATGGAAATTTGGATCTGGGAACCCCTCACAGCAAAATCCAGGAAAGGGCAGCCCCAACCCACAAAACAAAGGATAGAGAAAAGATGGACAATATTAGGACAACCAGTCCAAGCCACAAGCAAAGAAGGACACCAAAAAGACAAATAAAGATATCGTGAAGTGGTGTGACTTCCATAAGAGCCCTTGGCATAACACTGTTGACTGTCGCTCCAAGCAGTCGTTGGTGACTGAAGTGAAAGCCTCTGAATCAGATGCAGGTTCTAACTCTAAGTCAAAACTAGAAAGGGGAAGATGGATCATTGAAATGGAACCCAGTGCCACCGTTTCTACCACCAAGCTCTAGCCTAGTGAACTAGACGGGTCGAAAGAAGGAGAGTGCCTCTTCCATTCACAGATGTGGGTAAAAGGCACCCCGTTACACTTCATCGTTGATAGTGGTAGCCAGAAGAACCTCATCTGAGCAGAGGTCATCAAGTGACTAGCCCTGCCAACAACACCGCACCCACAACCCTACACCATTGGATGGCTCTACCAAGGAAGTGATCTTCGCGTCAGCCAACAGTGTCAATTGTCGTACAGCATCAAGCCCTTCAAAGACAAGGTATTGTGTGATGTTTCTCCACTCGAAGTTTGTGATGTTCTTTTGGGCCAACCTTATTTATGGAAACTCCATGCGGTATATGAGTCTAGGCCTCGTAGTTTTATTATTACTTTGAATAGGAAATTGTGCAGGATACCCGAGGCAGTCCCACCTAGTGTTATTTCCTTGATCTCTGCCAAGCAATGCAGGAAGGTCATCTCTTGGACGGGGAAGTTTGTCTTCTTCGTGATTCGCTCTCATAATGAACAAAAAATCACAGCCACATCTAGGGTCTCTGCGGTCGACCTCTCCACACAGTGAAAGCAAGTAGATAAGGTCGTGGAAGAATACTCGAATATCTTCTCCTCACCTATCGGGGTACCATTGCATTGTCAGGTAAAGAACCCCATTAATCTAACCCCCGATGCACTGCTTCCCAATGGGCCAATATATCATTTCTCTCTGTTAGATAATGAGGATATTGAGTGATAGATCCAAGAACTGCTCCATAAGGGGCACTTCCATCCCAGCTCATCACCTTGCGAGAGCCCAATCATGTTGGTACAGAAGAAATATGGAACCTGGAAACTCTACATTGATTACCGGGCCTGAATAAAATCACAGTCAGAAACCAGTACCTAATTCCTTGAATCGACGACCTCCTTGATCAACTCATGGGGGCCAAATACTTCAGTAATATTGATCTTAAGTTTGGCCACCACTAGGTCCCGATAGAACACACAAATGTATGGAAGACTGCCTTCAAGTCAAAGGAAAGATTTTTTGAATGGTTGGTCATGCCCTTTGGTTTGACAAATGCTCCAGCCACTTTCATGAGGATGATGGATGATATCCTGTGACCATTCACCAATAATTTTGTAGTGGTGTATCTGGATGACATTCTCATTTACAGTAAGACTTGGGCAGAACACTTGCAGCATATTCAATAGGTTTTGCACACCCTGCGGTAGCACAAGCTATACACCAACTTGGAAAAATTATCCTTCGGCATGGACATGGTTCATTTCCTAAGATACATTGTTGATAAGCATGGCGTACATGTGGATTCATCCAAGATTCAAGTCATCCGTGACTGGCTAGCCCCAACCACACTCACTGAGCTTCAAATCTTCTTGGTCCTTGCCAATTTCTACCGCAAGTTCATGTTGGTTCTCCCATATTGCATGGGCCCTCAGCCAAATAACCAGGGGTGGTGGTAAGGAGAAATTTGTGTGAGGTCGGTCCCAACAACAAGCGTTCGATGATTTGAAGCAGTGCTTATGCTCATCCCCAGTACTTTCACTACCATACCTGCAGTAGCCCTTTTATATCGAGACAGTCGATGCTTCAGACTATGTTGTGGGCGTCGTTCTCACTCAGCACGGCCACCCTGTGGCCTATCATAGTGATACACTATTAGATGTTATCTGTAAGTACCCTACTTATGAAAAAGAAATGTACTCCATTGTGTAAGTTTGCCGCTAGTGGAGACATTACATTCTTGGGAAGGAGACAGTCATCCACACTAATCATAAGCCACTGCAATTCATGTAGACACAAGGAAAATTATAGAATGAACTCCATCAAAAGTGGTCCACATACTTACAGCAATTCCACCTCAACATCAAGTATAAAACAAGAAGCACCAACTGCTTCATTGATTTCCTCAGCAGACCGCCAGTCACGAGACTCACCACGGTTCTAGAATCTTGCGGCCATGAGACCTCTGGATGCCCCCAACTCTATGAGACAGACCCAGACTTCGCCACCACCTACCAAATGTTGGGTGCAACCGTAGTTGTCCATAATTTCCATCTTCAGGATGAGTTGTTGTGTCATCTAGGCCATATATGTGTTCCATCAAGCGAGCGAGTGAAGATGATCTAGGAATCCCACTATAGTCGAGTGGCATGACACTTTGGCATTGAAAAGACAGTGGCGATGCTACAGAAAAAATTCTTTTGGTCGAAACTTTGACAAGAGATCAGCAAGTATATCAGGTCTTGCACTACCTGTGGTATTACCAAGCCAACCACTAAGAAACAGGGCCTGTACACCACTCTTCCTACTCTCGAAAGACCATGGGAATCCATCTTAATGGACTACATGTCAGGCCTCTCATCCACCAAGTGGGGAAATGACTGTGTTTTTGTGGTTGTTGATCACTTTTATAAGATGGCGATTATGGTTGCCTGTAAGAAGAGCATCACAGCAGAGGCCACTGCCAAGCTCTTCTTTGAACGAGTCTGGGTACATTTTGGAATCCCACAAACCATTGTCTCAGATCGAGACAGTCGATTTCTAAGCATATTTTTGTTAAGCCTCTAGTCACTACTAGACACCAAGCTCACCAAATCCACGGCCTTCCACCCCCAGACAAATGGCCAAACTGAGGTCATAAATCGAATGATTGTGCATATTTTTCATATGTATAATTCCAATCACACTCGTACATGGGATGAGAGTCTTCCCTATGTCCATCATAGCTACAACCGAGCCCTGCATAGTTCAACTGACCACATCCCCTTTCAGGTGGGGTTGGGATTCCAACCATTGGGTCCCATAAATGTTGCACTTCCACTTGCAGTCACCTCAGCCGACTCATCTCCTTCTCCAAGTGAAGCTAACAAAACCACCTAGTTCATTGAGCGGATCCATCACTTCCACCAACAGGTTCAGGATATCCTACAGAAGTCCAATGACAAGTACAAGCAACGCCATGATCAACATTGGGTGCCACACAAGTTTCAGGTGGGCGACAAAGTTTGGTTGCACTTGCAAAAAGAATTCATTACAGGACCCCATTGTAAGCTTCACCCACTCTATTATGGGTCGTACACCATCACCAAGGCTGTGGGGGATAATTCTTTTGAGCTCAACATTCCTCCTTTCCTTGGCCTGTACCTAGTGTTCAACGTGGATCTCCTTCGGCCTTATTTCCCGCCATTATTGGACACCTCAGAAGTAGCAGAATGGCTGACAACAACAAATATCAACCCTGACTACATACAACAGGCATCCAGTGATCATATTGTGGAAACATAGATCAAGGGCACTCGACAACAAAGGATCCATCTTTATCGAGTCATCAAAGCAGGGCAACTCCTACACCAAGGCAAGTGGCTCACCCGAGGCCAAATTCAGCAGAAATTTCCTCATTAGATGGGGGAACTCAACGCAATGGAGACCACTTCTTCCTAAGGAGTGAGGATTGATCCAGGTGGATATCGGTGGCCACCCACCTATTCCACTAGCTCGAAAAACAGTTTTCCACCTTGGCAGTTTTTTGGGTTCCAAATTTCTGGGGTCGTTTTGAGGCCCTAAATGATATTTTTTGGGGATTTGGGGTCCAAGTGACTGCCAAAGGCACTGACCTGGGCCAGCCAGAAATTTTTCTTCTCATTTAGACCTTTCCAATGGGCTATCGTGGGCCTAAAACAGAGATCGTATGCAAAAGTTATGGCCCCGTGAAGTTGATGTACTAACTTACCCAAATGGGGCCCACATGACTATTGGCGCTTCATCTCCTAGGGTTAGGTTTTTGGATGTATAGGGTTTTTTATATTCCTGTTTATTGTAAAAGGCCTTCAGAGCCTCATTGTAACCATCTTCTTGTGAATGAGTGCATTAGTCACATCTCTTCTCAGAGATAAGTCGCCACCATTCCAGCAAGCTTGTTTTCCGCTGCATTTTACAGTTTCAGCTTATTTCCTTATTGAATAGAAAACCAATTTTATTTTATCTCGATTATTCTATGTTAAGCATATGTTAATAATCTGTAGTCTTTTCATTATGCTCATAAAATCTGAATCACTTGATGGGTTTCCCTGTGATACCGCTTAACTCAATTTCATTTCCTTCTAATGAAAATTTCATGAAAAGCTCTTGAAAATTAAAATCCATTGTTCCCAATGATTGTAACCATTGGACTCCTGGTACGACATTAGCACTTCCCATGGGTATAGAAATCATTGGACTATTCATTACATATTCCCCCATAGTAAGATTGATCTTATGGATTTTTCCTGAGCAATTGATAGTTCCTCCATTTTCAGTCATTACTTGAAACTCTGGCGCTAGATATATAAAGCAATTCAGATCTTTGGCTAATTTATAATGAATGAAATTATGAGTATTACCAGAGTCTATTAGGACTATTACCTTTTTCTTTTTGATTTATCCTTCAATATTGAGGGTTTGAGGAGTGTTAATTCCAACCAATGCATTACATGATATGGTGGGAGTCAACTCTTCAGAAGAAATATCTTCTACATTTTCATCTTGGGATGGTTCTTATTCTTCTTCTTCTTCTTCTTCCTCTTTGCAATCTATGTAGAATAATTTCTTCTCACCACACTTATGTACCTTACTGTACTTGTTGTCACAATTAAAGTATAAACCTTTTTCCTTTTCTTTCCTCCAATTTTTGAGGTCTCAACCTTGTAGGTTGAGGTGGTTTAGAAGAAGGAACATTATTCTCTCGATGGATGTTAGGAGTGGTCCTTCTAGCAGCCATAGCTAGATTTTTACTTTCAACATTTCTCACCGCCCTAAATGCATTCTCCAATGATTTGGGTTCCCAAAGGTGAACCTCATGTTGAATGTTATCCTTTAAATTTCCTATGAATACATCAATCAGGTGCTCATCCGAAATATATGTTACCTTTATATTCAATCTTTGGAATTTCTCAATGTGCTCTGCAACTGAACCCTTTTGCTTGATATTTATCAATTGGTTGGAGAAGGTACTACTCATTGTATCCTCATAGTGTGCTATCATATGTTTCGTGAAAATTGTCCAAGTGACAAGTGATTTGCAAGAACAAAGCCATCGATACCACACAAACTGATTGGGTTCTAAATATAAATATGCAATTTGTACCTTTTGTGTATGTGGCACATCATGTAAATCAAAGAACTTCTCCATATGGAGTATCCATGTGATTGGATCCTTGCTCAAATTTCCTCATATCGATCTTAGGAAAGTGGTTGGTCTTCAAACCAAAGTTGGAGTTTCTCCAATCTCGATTCATCTTCCTTGTGTCCTCGTCATGAATTTCATGGGATACATTATCACTTTCAGGTGGCCTCTCTATTAGCAACTTTTTCAATCCTTCCATTATCTCCCCTTTTAAACCATCCATCTTAGTATCCATTACCACTTCTAGCTTAGCTTCAGTTGAATCCATCATCCCTTGTAGTTCATCTTTTGTTGTTTCCTTCTTTTGTAAATCATTTATGTCCCTAAGCATTTCTTCACCTTCATCAAGAGTGCAAGTAGGACTTTCTAAAGGATTATTTGGTGTAGAAGTTCCCTTTTTTGGTGGCATGTTGGTGAAGTATCACTGCATGGTAGGAATTCCTAATTGGATTAAACAAAGGTCCTCACATACAAGGGAGTGTTAGGTGTTATAGCTCTCTGATATACGTGTGGGGTCCAACAATATTGCTCGGCACAATATCTTAGGGAACTAACTAAGGAGGCTTGACCATGCCCTTAGTCATACTATCCGGCTACCCTGGTACTAAAGAGTGATCTCCCCGAGTTTTTTTCTCGGTGTACTATAGAAACAAGATGGCCAAAATGTTTACTCGGTAAGTCTCAGGATTCTAGAGAGCCTCCCGATATAATCCAGGTACACAGGAGCTCAAATCCATAGTAGTGTTTTCTAATGCACAACCATTCGAAAGGGGCCTTCCAATATACTCTAGGTATGTGGAAGAACCACATTGTCCCCGAGTTTTATCACTAACCAGTAACGACAGCTCCTACGTTTAGAGACGTCAGAACACGTCTGTACCTAAAAAAAACCCTAAGTTTCACTCAAATTTATGTGATACTCCTTTTATCCCACTTTATTCTAATTTTTTAATCACCCCAATTGGATCTTATAGTCAAAAGATATGCAAATTTCCAACAACAACAAAAATGCACCTTTTAAACCTTGATTTGGAGGTTGTTCTGCTAGTCGGCCTTTCTTCTATTGTATCTTTAAAATTTCAACCCTTCTGGGCCTAAAATTTCATTTGGTATTTCTATGATATTTCCTCTCTGCAATGCCACGGGTCTGATCAAAATTGGATGTGCCAAGTGAAATTTATGGTAACTTCCCCACACCTTGTTGATTTTTGTCCTTTCCAAGAGAGCATACTTGTAAAGCATGTCTAATGCACAATATTTGATATCTTATTCTAAAAATTTCACCAAAAAATACTACATATTTTCAAATTTCCAATGCAACTTGTCTCACTTAATTTGCATACTCACTGAAGAAGATATCATTGTTTTACCCGGAACACATGTTTGAGACTAGTTAATAGGACTAATTGACTACCTTACATTACACAGGGTGTATCTCTAAAATTAGGATGAACCAGAAGCTAAAATTTCTACCACACCTACCTTGATAATTACTCTAAATATCTTCCAACTTTCATAGTCTGAATCATCACAGAAAAAAATTTATAGCGAAAATTCCAAGATGACTAAATTTAGGATGATTCGGGAACCCAATCTTGCAAAGGCTATACCTCTGCAAGTATAAATCCCCAGAAGTTGAGATTTTAACCACAAGTACCTTGATATGTATACTAAATATACCCAAAGGTGTTCCTTTTGAAATGTCCCAGAAAAAAAATTATAGCAAAAATTCCAAGGTGTCGCAGATGCAGCAATGAAACCCCAAGACCTTGAGCTCTGATAACAAATGTTAGGAAACAAATATACAAATAGAATAAGAACATCAAAATAAGTACTGCACACCTTGAAAAAGAGATAATTTCAGATAATAAGCCTCTTCAAGGGGGAAACCTCCTTATACACCACATAAAATCACAAATACAAGATGATTCCAAATGAAAAGGTCACCTTGGTATATATAGGAGACTAGGAGGTACAATTACAACTAATGGACCCAAGATGACATAAATAAAATAAAAATACTAATGTAATATGCCACAATTAAGGGGTAATCTGCCACTATTAAGGGCTTAACAAGTAGTGTGTGTAGGCATGGGTCTAACCATAATATTATGAGGTTCTCATGCACTCTATGGCGAGTACATGTTCCCAAGTAGGAGCCAGATGTTATCCCCCGTTTCTAGGGATAACTAAGGAGATGATGTCTCGAGGCCCTCGAGTTGCATACATGGAGTACCAAGAGATGGATTTACTAACAGTGTCCACATATGCAGATGGAGACCCTCTCCACCACCATAATTCTTTGATTCATCATGATGGAATTCACCACATCAACTTGCTTCCAGAAGACAATGGGTCTTGCTCCATGAGGTACAATTTAGGTATTGTGGTAAATGTCACCTTAATAATTGATACATTTGAATATGTTTCATTAAAGCTTCTCTTGATTATAGAACATATGCTTAGAAATTATGCTATTGGCCTTATTTCACCTTGGTGAGTGTCATGGTTCCCTAGTGAGTGGCCACCCTTAGGGAAGGGGTTGCAATAGGGGGTCTCCTCAAGGATCATTGTACCGTCCACGCTCATGCTTACCATTTTTCATCACTCCTCCCCCTCCATGTCCCAATCTTTTAGGTTTTCCAGCGTATTGACCCAAGAAGGTTGTGTACCTCATTTCATGGGAAGAAGGGGTCATTAGGCTTGGAGGTGCCCTAACAAGAAACATCATGCAATAGAATCTTTCCCTTGGAACCCGAGATCAATGAAATTCTTCTCACAAAATAAATGAGGGACAAATAAAATTGAACAAATAAACAATCATGCCAACCAAGGTAGAGTGTTTGTGGGCTATGCATTTCCTTTTTATTTCCCCTTATTGACTTCAACTTCGGTAAGCATGGTTGCAAAACGAGGTCTTCACTCAGTAAACATGTGATATAACGCCTTAGTTCATGGGATATTAAAGAATACCACCAATTTCAGTAGATATTGATAAATATCTCCCAAAATCCTTTTTTTGAACCCCCCTCACAATATATATTTCCAATAAAAGAAACCCCTATTTTTACTAGATACCCTTTTTTATACCCCCCAATAACTATAAACCCCTTAAGACCCCACACCCGCCCCCCAATACCTACAATATATTGACTTTATTTTTTTTCAATTTAAAAACCCCCTTTATGAATGAACGTGATAAGATATTTCTCAATAAGCTGAAGGCCCTGTGGGTTGCAAAGTGTGACCAAGGTATAGTTGAGGTGGGCAATGTTATTCATGCTTATGAATAAGTTCCACCTTAGCTTCAACTTGGAAACACCATAATAAATTAATGGCTAAAAGGGCTTGGAAAAATTATTCTTCAAAAACAAAAAGAGAAAATGGATGTTGGTAGAGCGCCCATAAATGAGACAATGTGAGCCCTTGTATGTCATGAATCCCAGAACCTAGAAGTCTAAACCCCCATCCACCTCACATTAACTACATGAATTAGAAAGGGTCATCCTTGGGAACATCCCCTACTTGAGGAATTGGTTCACCCAATAGGGTGTTATGACACCCCTCCCATATCTAAACTTGATCAATTGCATAGGGTCTTTGAGCACTTGTTTAATTTGAAAAGGTAGATTTGATGCACATGTCTAGGTGGCTCTTGTATTAAGTGTGATTTCACTTGGTGTGATATGTTTGACTTGAGACCATGGAGGGAGAATTCACTTGTTTTTTAGGGACCTTGATTGGTGGACGTTTGTGGAGAAACAAGTCAGCTTTGGCCTTTGTTGGGGCATGAAGCCCACAGAGTGGATGCCATAACCCACACCTTGGGAGAATCTGGATGGTGAATGTTTCCTCTGGAGGCAAGAGAAGACATCTTGAAGGATGACACCCAACCCCCCTTTTCCCAACATTTGACCATGGAGGGTCATGACATAACACCTTCGTTCGTGGGATATTAAAGAATACCCCTAATTCACTAGATATTAATAAATACCTCCCAAAATCCTTTTGTTGGACCCCCTCCCCCCCCAATACATCTTTCCAATAAATAAACCCCTATTTTTACTATATACCCATTTTATACCCCCAAGACCTATAAACCCCCTCATACCTTTCATCCTTCCCCCAATACCTACAGTATATTGACTTTATTTTTCACAATTAAAAAAATCCCTTTATGAATGAATGTGATAAGATATTGCTCAACGTGGTGAATCCCCCGTGGGGTCAAAAAGTCCTTTCTAGTTCATAACATCATGTTTAGGGGCTATGGATTGGTGGTGATTGATGATGACTTGGCATGCTTTTTGAAGGACGACCCTGGAGCATGAAGGAATTTTCATTGGAGGCCCAACGTCTCCCTCAAAGAATCTCAAATACTTGCTCCATATACCAAAACGTCACCCCTAGGGGGTATGATGTCATCACTTAGGGTTTCCCTTAATTACAAATTTAATTTTTGAATCTTAAAGGGGTGATTAGAGGAGGTCGGCCTACCTAATTGTGTTTTACCCTAATGATATGTGGACAAACTGTTTTTTATGGTCTTATATAAAAGGAGACCTAATTCATTTAATTTTGACATATAACACTCACTAGAATAAGAACTCATAGAATATATAACCCAATAAACTAAGCACTCATCTACTTGCATTGAAGAAATAAAAGAAATGCATTGAAATACGTGATTTTTCGAGATATTGCATTTGTTCAAAATAAAATATTTTCTTAGTGTTACAACCTTGCTTGAGCCACCAATGCATCTACATTATCCTTGTTATTCTCTTGCTGCAATTAATTTAATGCTACAGCCATTAGGGCTGCAAAAAAACACTCTTAAATTCTTTCTTTACTCACGAATATACCATTAAAATTTGCTTATAAGCTGCCATATTAAATCTACTTGTCATTGGCTATCTTTTGGGTGGATTGTTTGTTGATTTTAGTGGATATATATCGTTGTTGTAGAAATTGTTTGCTACAACCATAAGGTTGTCATAAGACTTTGTTGGTAACTTCATTTAGCAGCCATATTTCACCATCAAAGGTTGTACTTAAGTATTGGGAAGTTATCTCCATGTTTAGTACTTAATCATCCAATAAATATTTGATGCTTTTAATGGTTATTTTTGTAGTTAACAACTCATTCCATTGTTGATATTTATATATTTTTACTATTGTATATATGAG
>SNQJ01S0236254.1:3056-13953 GCA_010110895.2 Picea sitchensis
ATATAATGAAAATAAGAAAGGTTTTCCCGGTTGAGGGTTTCCGGTAAAAATCTTTGTGTACTTTGTGTATGAGCCATTGATTAATTTTTGTATTGCTTAAGAATCTATATGCATTGCTTTACTTCGCAGGTTTAAAACTTACATATGCTTTAGCTAGGTCTCTTGTGCAGGTTTCTTTGAAACACTAACATGGTATCAGAGTTGAGCTACTTGGAGAAACCCAGAAAATCCAGAGAATAGCGAAAGAGGATTTGAGTAAACCTATTTTCTGCCATCGTCATGGCCTATCCCTATCGAAAGGTGCGACGATTGGAATCGTCGCAACCTATCCCTATCAAAGGGTGTGACGATCACACTGTGTAGGCATCATTGTTGCCTATACACAGCCAAGGTGTGACGTCGTCGCACTATTCTTCATTTGGGGTGCAACAATTCAATTTTTTTACAATCGTCACATTGTTTTCTTCACTAGGGTGCGATGATTCATCATCATCGCACTTCATCCTTCTCTTGGGTGTGACGATTCAACAACATCCAGAAAATTGGGTTTCTGTTGTAAAATAACAATATCTCGACATATGTGATCTAGGTCAGGCTGAAATTTTGCCCAGAGACGTATAACATAGGGATGCTTATGTTCACCAAAAATATCCAAAACCCACATCATATTTTAGGATATATAGTTGTTTTATCATATCTATAACTGCCATAGAACCATTTCTCATATCTCAGAATCCACGATCTGGGTTTTCAAGATCTTTTTAGTATCAATAGAAAGGATGTATGATCACTCAACTCACACGTGGCGGTCAGATCTACTCTAACGCAGATATTTTGTACAACGCGGTCCCTGGAAGCTTTCCATCTCCTCTCTTATTCTCCGAATCTTCCGGGCTTCGTTTGTCTATATAATTAAAACCTTCCCCTTCTTGAAAGACTTCTATATTCTATTGCTTTTACTTTGTAAATCCCCTCTGTTTACTCATAGTTTTGATGATCAATCTTCCATAGTTTCTGCAAGTGATTCAGTACATCAGTCTGATAGAAGAAGAAAAATTATATTATCAGTAATGGCTTTTTCTCTTGCATTTTCCTCTAATGTTTTCTCATTAACTGAATCGTTGAGCGCTGGTCATGTGGGCCGCCAAACACCGCCTGCGGGATGGAGCACCCGGAGCAGAAATGTTAGATTTCGGCGGTGTTTCAAGGTGAGAGCAATGGAGGCCTCTGCGGGCGTAGAGGCGGTACTTTCAGAGCCCGGTCACATGGAATCAAAGAATTTGTATGAAGTACTGTAGATAAGCACCGCGACGACTGCAAAGGATATAAAGAGGGCTTACAGAAAGCTGGCAAGGGAGTTTCATCCGGATCAGGCGATTTCTCCTGAGGGAAAAAACGAGAGAACCCAGATGTTTTTGAGGATACACAATGCGTATGTCACTCTTTCGGATCCACATGACCGCTCTCAATATGACCGCCAGCTTTTGGGTCAAGTGCGGGGCTTCTCTAGCCAGAGTAAAGCGACCTCTGGACGAGCTCCGGCGTATAGATATCGTGGTCATGTGGGGCGAAGTTGGGAAATAGATCAATGCTGGTAATCTTCTTATGTAACATGAGTTTTGAAGGCGATTCCACCATGTACATATATTCTTTCACTAGTCCACTATGTTGTTACACTTGCTAAAGGCAGATTATATTGTAATTATGGCCTATAGGCATACACCTGTTGGAAATGGTTTTTTAATTAATTATACAGATGGGTTTTAATGGATAATATTCTTTTTTAATGGATAAGATTTTTATATGGTTTCAATATTCTTCCTTATCATAATGAATCACAATGAATGAAAGGTTGCGATCTCAAACATTAACTTTCTTGCATGAAAATATTTTTCGTCATCACAATTAATGAAATATTGTTATCTTAAACATTAACTTTTTTGCATGACAAAATATGTACATTAGTCATTAAAATAAGTGATTAAAATGATTAACATAACAATGATGTTTTAGTGTGTTTAATTTTTTTACTATTCTTTAATTTTGTAAAAGCTACATCTCAAACATTACATAATAAAAGATATACATCCTTCATTAAAATAGGTCATTAAAATGATTAACATAACAATGATATCTTTGTGTTTAATTTTTTTACTATTCTTTGATTTTTTAGGTTTTTTTTTAACTGTGATTTGAATTTTTACTGCATTTAAGTTTTTTGTTTTGTTTTTTAGTGAGATACCATGGATACCTCCCCACTGGATGAATAAAACCCTTCCACTCCCTTTTTACTAACTTGTACGAGTTTTTACCAGTTCGCTCCCCCTTTTAACCAGTAGTGAGTACGTCCCCCTCAGTGGGCTCTCCCTTTTAACCAGTAGTGAGTGCGTGGACACCTTTTAGCTCCACCTTCCGCGCCACTATAACTCCAAGCTAATCACCCATCCGCATTAAGAATTTTATAAAGTTTGATGAAATTCAAAGATCGATGGAATATTTTGAAAATCAAAAAAACAAATTTTTATTTTTAAAATATAAATTTTCAGATTTCTGTGAACTGACTATTTTTTATGTGGTTTGAAATTAAATTGTGAGGAACAAAAATATTTAAAAAAAAAATAAAAAAAATCCTATCAACGGTACTTGTCTTGTAAATTGATTTTTACACTATTTAATACACCAGCTGTCTTTTTGCACTTACGATGTGTATAGAATTATATGCAAAGGATTAAAAACTAAAACCCAAAGCTAAGTGCATGAAGCAACATATTAAAGAATTTAGACACGTGGACTTTGTGAATATAGGTATGCCACAATCATATTTTTTTTGGACCTCGCACAAAAGATGTTGGCTAGGGTTATACATCAAGGTTCTATCATTGCACCTCAGTTTAACTTTGAGAGGTTCCTCTCTTAGATTGAGAGCTCAATGCTCTGTGAATGTAATGGTGGATGATAATTTTTTCCTTACTACCTAGTGGGTTGAATATGCAAACATTTTTTTTTCAATGATTTAAGGAGCTCGAAGATAAACCTTGAGTTCACACAACTTGGCTATTAAAGTTCCATTGTCAGTTCATGGTGTATAGCTCTAGAAAGACCACAACAAGCTTGAAGGTAACACTTTGAATTGTGTGTCTTATTTGCATTGTATAAGTTAATGGTGAAATTGGTGAAATGATTTCCATGTTCTTAGGTTTTTGAGTGAGCCTTAGCTTTTAGCTTACCTCCCCTTTCTTTCACTAGTATTTGACTTATCTCAACTTCATAGCCCCATCAATTGCATTTTTCTGATTGATTTTGTCCAGGGTTAAACTCTGAGAGTAAATGGTCAATTTTTCCCATCCCAATTCTCCATTCGTAAGATTGCTAATGTGAAAAGTTAGAGGCAAACCCATTTTGCATGAGTGCCCTGTATAGCATGGTTTTGTGGCCTCCTTTCCTTAAACCTTTTGGCAAACTTATGTTGTAATCTTCGTTTAGAGTAGGTACCCAACATTTTGAGGACATTATTGTGTAAAAGGTTCCCATTCCCTATAAGCACCAGACCCCCTGTGTTTTTCCCCTTGCTTGGAAATCACAATGCACGCTTTTGTGAGTATCATTTAATGGATTATGTGGCCACGAGACGTCCCTCCCTCCTTGTCAGTCTCGTGTCTGTAATTGGCCCTTCTAGCTTTGAGTTGGTTGGTTCTATTGACTTGCAATCTGATTGGTAGGGGTGGTGTTTTATTCACTCATTGCATTTCCAAGTTGATTCATTGTTGTGGGCTTCGACTGAATATGTTTATTCATTTGGTCAGGGTATTCCAAGACGTAGATGGACTATAAAAAAAATTGGAAGAATTTAAGATTGTTTGTTTAGTTCCCTAGATTTGAGTTCACTATTTACGAATGATCAGAGCAACAATTCTTGAGTGATATATTCATTGTATTATTTTAACCTGTAGGGGTAGTGTTTCATTCATTCATTGCATTTCCAAGTTGACTCATAGTTGCATGCTTGACTCAAATTTGCTTATTTGTTTAGTCAGGTTATCCCAAATTTCCAAGTTGACTCATAGTTGCAGTCTTGACTCAAATTTGCTTATTTGTTTAGTGAGGTTATCCCAAAAAGGAGATGGAGTGATTAATGGAAAAGAGGTGGGTGTTGTGATGAGATCACAATAGCTTTAGGTAATAGATTTGTTAGTTGCAAAGATGTGGGGACAAAGCCAAATGCACTACATCCACCAACAGCTTGTGAGTCAAATCCATGTCCATTTATCGAAAATCCAACTCTAGTTGTGGGTGGGAATTATAGGGGCAAAGATAATTGCAATTTGAGGACTCGTTGTCTACCTCGTTCACCCATTAGCGCTTTAAGAAGGTTTTTCAGCTACCCACTTCCAAGTACATGGCTCGCATTACTTACCCTCATCAACCTACAAATGGCATGAAACCTTTTCGGCGGGTTGATGGCACCAATCTCTATGAAATGCCAAAGAACTTTGGTGTTTTGTGTAGTTCTTATAAATCCACTATCAACTATTTATAATAGTATGAGGAATATTCAAGGCAACAAGGAAATTCAAGAAAATTAGATATGGCATGAAAATCGATCAGATTCTCTAACACCTCCTTGCGATGTCGAATTTGTCCCTGCCACTAATCACGAAGATGACATGTATCTACATGTTTGGAGGTACCCTCAAACAAGTGGAAGGAGGAGAGAAAAAGTAGATGATACAGTCGACATGCAGATCTTTGCAACCCCTTGGGAAAATGGTTTTTGACAACAAAATTCGAGAGGAGCTTAGGAGGGGTGCCATGCCCAAAAATATGTCGTTGGCATAATTAAATAAGAATAATAAAATAATCAATATAACTAAATTAACAAAAATAATTAAATTGTTAATAATAATTATGTCACAATTTTGATGTTAAAGCGACACAAGTTTTTACATTAAATTGATGCAAAATGTATCTACTACAATGATGAAAAGATGTTAATACGAGGAAAAACGAATAAAACAATGCAAGATTGATGCTAACACGATACATGATTGATGTAATACAATGCTAATACAACTCAAAAGAGAATAATAATGACACATACTTGATGTAGTAACACGATGCAATAATATTGTAAAAGAATGTTAATAAGACACAAAATGACATAAAAAAGGGATAAAACTTTATATATTTTGAAGCTATCATGACTCTAGTACAATGCACATACAACACACACATGATACACCATGTGAATTATTGATGATAATATGATGCTACATACACCATTTAATGCAAATCCAATGCAAAAGTGACTCTATAAGTGTTTTATATAATAGGCGATGCAATACATCGCTCCTAGGTTGTAGGAAAACTTTATGGGTTGTATTCTTTGTTGTTAAGACACCACCTCATAGATTTACTGTATTGACATAAACAACATAGAGTTGCCCCAAAGTTGATGCAAAGAGCAATGCCCCCTTTAGTGTCATGTTTTGCATCATCCAAACTTGAATTTTTTTCTCAAAAAAGTGCATTGGACGACAATGTTAATGATGACACTACAACCTTGTATCATAGTAATGAATAAAACAAGGAGAAGTGTGTAGGGATTTCAATGTCAAGGTCTCACACCTCCACAAGGTGAGAGCCATGGAGGAATTGTTTCCAAGTGTAGGCATGTGAAAGACCTTGATTGAGAAAGAAAATGTAATCAATCAAACATTGAAATCAAAGAGCTATCACATAAATGGGTCGTTCAATGCTGCTACTCTTCAAAGGATGTATAAGCCCTCACCTCCCACAGTCTCACTGAACTTATGGTGGTTGTAAGAATTTGATAAAATGTATGATGTTCTTAACATCATTAATGGATGATGGTTTTTAGTTAAGCCTTTTCAAACCATCATAAGTAAGGTATACCTATACAAACTTGTAACTAGAATTTCAATACCCAACGACGCTTCTTAACTATTTGTGTAGGAAAATAAACACTAGATACATATGGTTAAGTTAGATTCCAATTATGCATGAGGTTCTTCAATGTTAAGGCTTCACAAAGGAATATATGGTGGATAAGCAGACTTGCCTTGTCATGGTTCCTCTCCAACCCTCTAAGGAACATGATGTGATTAACCACTGAATTTTGATGAATTGGTTGTTGCCCTAATCGAGATGGAAAAGTATAAGTCATTAGGGTTGGATGACCTTTTTGTGTAAATTTCATAAATACATGCTAGATTTTGTTACTTTGGCCCTATTCTACTAGGTATCTAGAGAAGCCATCAAAAATAATAATTGGAGGGCATGTATTAACAATGTAGTAATCAAGTTCATAACTAATCTTGTGGAATTTAAACTCATTACCAGAGACAAATCACCTTGTTGAGTGTCCAACTGTAGAATCCTAACCAAGGCCATGGCCATGCATATAAAGTACATCTTTCTTAAGATCATTCTCCCAAACAAAACAAGATTCATTAGAGGGAGATTCATTTTGGATAGTGTCATAGCAAGTGGGAAGGTATGGCATAGGCCAAATGTCTCAACTTCAACATCATTTCAATTCTTCATTAAGATTGATTTTGAAAATCTAATGAAAAGGTTGAGTGGACCTTCAATTTGGCCATGTTGAAGGCCTTGGGTTTTAACAATTCTTCCTTAAAGTAGTGGATGAAATCTCTTCTCCTAAGTCTTAACCTCCGTAGCTATAAATAAATTAAAATGAAGGATGCTATGCTCTTTAATTCCATTTGAGAAGGTTTCTAGTTAGGCCTACCTTTATATGTAATATCAAAAGAAGCATTAGCCTATCTCATTTCTCAATGAGTCAACTAGGGAATTATCAAAGGCATTCCTCTTCCAAATTAGGGTGTTCGATAATTAGTGAATGAATGCTTTGCAATTAATTATTAATGATGACCATGTTTCCATAGACAATAACATGTCACCTCTCTATATTTTGTGATGCATTGGGTTGCACAATCCATTGTGCTAAAACTCAATGTTACATACAAAGAATTTACAACCTTCTTGCTTATCTTATTGATAAGGTATGGTCCCAAAGTCAACTTGTCTAGATCTTTAAGTTCCTTGACTTCCCCTTTCCCTTTAGGCCTCACCTGAGGACCTTTGGGATATGGTTATTCAACGTGTGAAATTGGAATATTGAGAAGTTGTTAATGAATCTCATGGCTTTACTTACCAAATTTTAGATATGTAAAAAAGTCCTAGAAGCCACCTATTGTACCAGTCCCTATGCTAGGTCCCATATACTAGTGCTTACTAGTGGCTTGAGAAGTCTTTGCATAACACTATTTGGGTGAAATATATGGGGGGATCAAAGGCTTTCATAGAGTATATCATAACCTATGTTGTACTCCCAAAGACTAGGGATGCATTTTGGTGATTATTACAACACATACCTAAGTTCAGAGACTTTATCACAAATGGGTTATTGGGGAGTTGGAAGGTATAGTAAGCTTGGAAGGTGCTTCCAAGGAATTGCATTTGCTTAGGAACTCCCCTTGGTAAGAAATATTGGGAGAATCTTAATTTATGAACTCTTAATGTCACTTTGGTATGTGTAAAGGCCAATGGAGCTTTTGTTTCTCTAAGTATTTGAAAGTCGACAATTAAGCCCCATATTGGCATATGGGAAGAAGGCCAAGCTCTTAGATATAATATATCCTTTAATTATCATTCACTATGGTAATCTCTTGTTTTGTTGCATGAAGAAAAGTTCTAGTTGGAAGTTAGTATGGTTCTTAGCTTTGAGATTTTTCCGAAAAGGCATCAATACTATCAAAAGCACATGGATGCCCAAAATTGGGACTAGGTTCCTTGGTTGGAGATAAAATCTAAATTTTAGTAATTGGCCAACCCAAATAGGTCGATATTTGATTAATGAAATAAATTGTTCTTAACCCTTTTCTTATAATGTAAGGTTTGCAATCTCCTTAATTCTAGTGGAGGGAATATAAATAGAATAGGGCTAAGGCCTTTAAAAAGTGCAAATTGGTTGATGGATACAAGTGTCTCCATCATAAACATGTCTTAGAATATCATTGCAATAAGCTTTGACAACTTAATCTAAACAAACACCCCAACTCTTTCATATGTATATTGTTTGAAACCTTTAGTTGAGCACCAAATGGCCTTTTGTGCTTGGTCCCTCCTTGTTGGGTGAATGGGTCTTTGCATCAAGGTGATTCACCTTGCCATTGCTTAACCTAAGTGTCCATTACAACATGGTAGACCCAAAAATTTGAAACACCTTTTTCTAGTATTTATATATATGCTAAGTATGCTTGAAACCATGTCACTAAATTATGTGAACAACTCCTCCTTACCTCCATATCTCGGAAGTTGCTCTCTTGGGAGATGAGCTACCATGCCAATGTTTGGTTTCATGTAATGTGGCAAGTAATCAGAAATTAAATGTTTTTTCTCATTTACAAGAAACAAAATGATGTCGTATTTAAATAAGGCAAGACTTATTAAAATTGTTTTATGGTATGATAAGTCTCTAATATGTGGAAATGGATATGTGCAAGTTTGGAAGGTGAAGTTGGACATGGCACACCTATCCTATAACACATAATTATATTTAATTGAATTATTCACAAGAGGAGGAAACATCACCACAATAGGTTCCCTTCATCACAATGAAAGTGATAAGTTCCCACAACTTGTCCTTACCAATCTTGATGCACAAAAATCCCTTGAAGAAATTGTACATGCTAATAAAGATTGAGGTCTTGCCACCCTATATCTAGAGTCAGGAAATGATGGTTGGGGGCATCCATAAGAATAGAATAATGGTGACCCCTCCCCAAACCGGGCCACACCCTATTCGCTACTTAAGAATCATATCATCAAGGAACAAGATTTTCTCATTGGCCAAAGACGATTTTAGTTGAAACCTCACACTCAAATGGTTGTTTAATGTGTTGAGTTTAAGCCTCAATTCCTCTGCGTTAGCACAATGCACCAAGACCTTATTCTCTCAAGAAATTTTAAGTGACACACATTTAAAGAACTTTGGATAACTTAAGGTTTTGAAGAGGAAAGTACAGACGTATACAATATACAATGATAAAATCCCCTCAAATCTGTTGTCTGCGTAAAAGGTACAAATGATTGACTATGTAAGATCACTCAACTATGCAGAGGCTATTACACATTACACGTGGCGGTCAGATCTCCTATAACGTAGATATTTTGCTATTGGGTTTGAAGACAACGCGATCCCTGAAAGATTTCTATCTGCTCTCTTATTCTCTGAATCAACCTCGGCTTCGTTTGTCTACAAACTAAAACCTTCACCTTCTTGAAAGACTTTTGTATTCCTCCTTTTATCGCTTTTCCTTTGAAAATTCCCTTTGTTTATTGATAGTTTTGGAGAGAAGTTGCTACATGAGGATATACAGGATAACCACTATGATGCACAAACTACCCAAGCATGTGCCAATCCAACTACTCATCTAAGAGATAGCCTTCCATACTACATTTTATGGGGAAACAATGACATTGAAGAAGAGAAAGAAAGAGCTTTGGGCAAAGTGGATGTTGAAAATCGAAGGTTATCAAATATTTGACATCGCTCATGAGGAGAAATTTGCATTGGAATGCAAAACAAATAATTTCTATTTAGAGCCTATCAAAGTGCACAACCTTCATCAAGCGATTGAGAAATTATTTGTATCTCAATCCTTGGTCTGGCCACTATGTCATCAGGAGGAGTTGAGTAGGAGAAGCTATGTAGGAGAGCTTCCAATTATGCAAATTTGAAAGCTAGAAGAAGATAGTGTGTTGAAATGGTGTCATTTCTACCCTTAGTGGATCCAAGGCCATCAATCGAGCTCCCCCATGACATTTGACATCATTTTCATTGCAACTACAATGCAACTGGAGCAAAGATCCAAGATTTGAGAAGTCATCCTAGCGGTCACTTTACTAGTAGAGATGCCAAGAATTAACAATGTAAGGGAAATTGAGCTAGCTAATATCCAAATTCTTGAAGAATCTAGATACTCAATTCCCAAGGAGAGTTTGATGGGTGGATAATCCATCAGAGGATAGTGTCAGCGAAGGGTATAATGAGGGTGCTATAGTGGAAGTGGCAAGCAACATGGTGAGATCAACATAGTTGTTTATGGAGGAGTTTATGAATCTTGAGCCAGATGTGGAAGAAAAATGCCAAATATACACCTTTGAGTTCAATTTCATGCACCAAGACTTCAAAAAGGTGTCAACTAAGAGGAAGTGGAATGAGAGGCAACAAACATAGGTCATTTCATTGAAGAATTTATCTCAAACATGAACCATGCACATCCTCTTGCCATAAGGGCATTAGGATTCGCCTTTACACAATTATTTGAGGCAAAGTTGAAAAAGATACATATTGATCTCCTAGCCATGAGAAAAGATAATATGGAGCTCAAAGAGAAACTCAAAATTCAAAGGCTTAATATGGATGGCAAGACAATGCTTATAAGAAAGGCCACTACACTACAAGATAGTCTTGTTTACTTGGTGCAACAAAATGGTGTCATGTTTAATAAGGAATACCTATTAAAATTGTTTTAAGGTATGACAATTCTCTAATTTGTGGTAATATGTATATGGATATTACTATGCATGTTTAGAAGGTCAAGTTGTATGTGTCACACCGAGCCTACAACACTTCATTCATTGGGTTGTTCATGAGAGGAGGGAACACCACCTTAGTGGGCTCCCTTCACTACAACACCAAAATGATAAGTTTCCACGATTTGTCCTTACCATTTGTGAGGTAAAGAAACATCTCAAGGAAATTGTGCATGCTAATGAAGGTTGGGGAGCTACCACCATGGATATGGAGTCAACTAATATGTCATGCCCCATATTATTATTAAATATATAA